>WAAG01005231.1:15108-45367 GCA_013390105.1 Tichodroma muraria
CCCCGGTCCCCCCGGTCCCCTCGGTCCCCTCTCCCCACAGCCCCTCGTCGCTCCCGGAGCTGCGGAAAAAGGGAGGAAAAGTGGGGAAAAGGAGCTGGGAAGAGGGGCAGGAGGTCTCTTCCCAAGCCGGGGCTTCAGGCGTGTGCGGGGGGGCGGCAGCGGCGACACTTTGGGGTTTGGGGGTGGTTTTCTGCCCCGTCCTGCCGCGGTGCCGAGCAGCGGTTTCAGACGTTTCTTTCGCAAGGAGAAACCCCCCTTAGGCCATGGAAATGCAAAGGAGGGCTTGGCTGGGGTGGGGGAGTCGCGGGAGAGGCCGGGAGCTGCTGCATTGGCTGTCTAAATTCCCCCTCGCCCTCCCACCCCTTTCCCTCTTTATTTATCTTCAACCTTTCCCTCTTTATTTATCCCCAAGCGAGGTATAAACCCGGGGACACCCCCGTGCCTGGAGGTGGGGAGCAGCCCTGGAAATGTGGGAATGGGGGGCTGGAAGGTGGCACTGGCGTCCCCGGGATGCGCATCCCAACAACGGCAGGGAAGTTCCTAAGTTCCTTTTCTCCTAGGCCAGCTCAGCTGTTCCCAAGTTCAGCAAATCGACCGTGCTGCTTTATTTGATTTTAATTTAATTTTGTTCGGTTCTTTCTTTTGTTTTGTTGTTGTTGCTGTTTTTCTTTTCTTGGGTTTTTTTTTTTTTTTTTATTTTGGAAGAGAGAACCAGGAATTTTTTTAGTCTGGTCATGCAAGCAACAAGCATCCCATCCCAACAATCTGTTTAAAAGCCTCCCCTCTATCAGCTCACGGCGTTTTGGGCGTTTAGAGCAGAAAATCTGTGATTTACCACCCCCAAACCGCGTCCCCTCCCCGCCAATCGTTTGCAATTAAAGCGTCAATTCATCCTAAAGCACACGGTGCTGTGGATGTTCACACTTTGAAACCATCGGTGTACAAACCAGGGATTGAGAAATCATATTTCCTGTGGGCTTAGGTTAATATTTGTCCCAAAATTAGGGGAAATGTGGATTTGTCAGGGGGATCAAGTGCTGCTGTAAGTCCTGTCTGCCCCTCACGGCTTCTTTTTTGGCTGAGCTGTTAAAATTGCTGCTCCCACCGCGGCTCAGGGCACCTGTTTGAATCAGACCAAGCAGATTCCCGCATTCCTGGGAGCTTTGGGAAAAGTTCACTGGAGGAAAAGGGAAATGGTCCCTCGGAGCAGCGATGCTCCCACGCTCCATCCCTGATGATGCTGGGGGGGGAGGCTCTGTGAGTTCCTTAAAACCAGCAAACAACGCGTGCACAGGCCGGGATAAAGGAGGCTTTGAAGATAATGGTTTAAAAGTAATCAAAGGAGGGGAACTGATTCCCACTGGGATTGATGAGCCACGTTTTAGGGATGTGCTGGTGGGGTTTACTGTGGCGCAGGAAGCCCACGGGACCTTCCCCAGTGCAGCGCAGCGCTGAGCTGTTCCTCCTAAGGCAGCTCCTGGGAGCAGCAACAGGCTCTTCCACACCCAGGGGGCCAGATTAACGGCAAAAATCAGATCGTTTTCGGGTTCCGCTTCCTTTTTTAAATGTTGGTGCTGTTCATTCTTCTGGTTTGTTAAAAAAAAAAAAAATATAAATAAATAACGGGGGGAAAAAAAAGAGAGATTGGGATGAGCAAAGGAAGGCTGAGGGAATTCCAAAGCAAAATTCGTGGGTAAGGGAGGATTAAATGTTCCCTGTCCTGGGAGAGTCTGGGGTCTGTGGGGAGTCACAGGAGCAGCATGAAGAGAATTTAAACTTTTTCCTGCTGACTTGCACTGCCTTTACCAACCCCACATGGAATGGGAAAAAACCCTCTAATTTTACTTATTTTATTTTTTAATCCATGCTAAGTGGCCTGAGTTGGTCTGAACACAGCCAGTAGGCAGAAACAATTCAGAAGGGAGAAGGGTTGGATTCAGGAAGGAAAAAAAAAAAAAAACATCAAAATTAACACAGAGCTTCCATGATGGGAATCTTAATCTCCTGCAGCCCAGGACGCTGCTCCTGGGGGAGATGCTGCCAGGAGAGGCTCCCTGGGCTGAACTGGAAGTACAGGGAGACCCTTTTGCTGTAGGAAGAACTAACTGGCATCATTTTTCCTGGCTGTGAGGGAGCTTTGGGTCAAGTGTGGATAATTTTTGTGCCTGGAGAGGGATGGGAAGAGGGGTTCTAATGGAACGACAGGCGCTGGCTGGGATTTGATGAGGCGGCATCTCTCTGGGCAGCAGTGTCTGTCCCTTCCCCTGTCCTGCCGGGTGAGCTGGGGCTCTGTCCCCTCTGCTGCCCTCACAGCTCCTGTGCCACACCCAAAGTGGGGTGGGATGGGATCAGCCCCATGAGAAACTGGGAAATAGCAGAGCGAGCAGCGCTCCTGGAGGTGCCAGGTCTTTGGGAGAGGATGTGAAGGATGGGGAGGAGCGCGTGGAGATATTTCCCTGCCCGCGGCCTGGCTTTGCTCTCACCCCCCAGCGCTGGCCACAGCAGCTCCATCGATTTCCTCACCCGGGTAGGATGGAGCTGGCAAAGCTGGGATGTCCTGCAGGATCCCCTTCCTGTGAGAGCTGGGGGAAGGGATCTAGCAGCTCTTTCCACCTGCGTTTTTTGCAATTCGGGAAATGTAAGTCCGAGGGAGCCCTGCCAGCAGCGGTGACGTCGCTGCAGCAACGCTCAGGTGCAGCACCTGAGCCTGTCCCTGCTCTGTGGCATCACCAGGGCAGGAGCACTGCAGGGATGAGCTCCTGCCGGGTGCTCTCTGTTCTTTTCCGGGATCTGTTCCCCTCCACCCATTTTCGAGTGACTGAAATCCAGGCCAGGTTCTGGCTCCCATGAGGAACCCAATCCTTGCCGGCTGCAAAGCCTGCAGAGCCAAACGGAGGCTGCACTCCCGGGAGAGCAAAGCCTGGCTGGGCAGAGAGAGAGAGGTGGCCATCCCTCTTTAGGAGGGAGGCAGAGCCCTGGGAGCACCTGAGGGAGGGCCCGAGCCAGCTGCTGGCACCAGGGCTCCTGAAGCAATCTCTAGAGCTCAGAGGTATGAATTGCACATCCCCACTTCTCTGCTCCGTTGGCCGGGGCGAGGGGCTGCAATCCATCTCCTCCCCTCCTGCAGCAGGTTGTGGGGAGATGTTAAAATCCACCAGTGCAGCAGTTCAATCCCTCTGCATCCACCCCCCTCCCACCCTTGTCCCGAGCCCTGGAATTGCCTTTTCGTTCCTGTATCTATATCACAGCAGTATCTGACCCAGCCCTGTTTTTCCAGCAGAGAATAATCACAGAATGGTGGTTTAGGCCGCGCTCCAGTACCAGCTCTCCCCCCCAGTTTGGATTTGGGATGGGTGGTTTGCACCCAAGCAGCAGTGGAGTAGAGGGAAAAAGGTCAAGGGGATCTTTCTGTGTAGATCCAAGTGGTAAAAAACAGCTCTTGCCCATTCTGTGCAGGGGGTGCTGTGTGCAAAGGGGAAGGGAAATCGTTTCCCAGCTCCAGCTTTTTGGTGGGACTGAAGAAACAAGCTCTGACGGTGTTTGTGTTGTTCCTGGCATAGTCCAGTGGTGCTGAGATTAAATGACTAAGTGACAAGATCACACCAGGGTTTTTTTTCTCAGCAGGAACTGAAAATTTTGCAAGGTTTTAGCAAGAAGTCCTTGTTTGAAACATGGGGAGGGCTGGGACTTTCTCAGAGAGCCGAGTGTGTACAAAAGAAAATCCCAAATCCCTCATCTACTCAGCTTTCAGGCCCATTTTATCAAATTGTGTCATTCTGCTACATATTAATTGATTTTTTTCTCTCCCATTTAAAAGGACTTTATTAGTTAAATTAACCTGAAAACCAGCAACTTGATAGTCAAAGCATTGGCTGAAGGAATTGCACCCAATTAAAAGCCTTTCCTAACTAAGACCAAAAAAAAGTGAATCCTTTTGCTCCCCGGCTGTTTCCAGGTAACCCTGGAGGTGAAACCTGTCCTTTGCAGACATTTGAACACCTCTGAGAATTCTCACTGGAAACATTTTGGCCACTTGGAATAGTTTGGGTTGGAAGGGAACTTTTAAGGGTCATCTAGTCCTGCAGTGAGCAGGGACATCTTCAACCAGGGCGGCTGGAATTGAGGGATGGGAGTTGCATCGCTTTCTGTCGGCCAAAAAAAAGACTTTTTGACCATTCCTTCTGAAAGGTTCAGGCTGGAGGAGCCTTGATTTTTACTGCGGCCCAAGGAATGCTGATCGCAGCAGGGGGAAATCAGGCTGACTCCCTGGTGCCTCCATGCCAAACCTGCGGGATCCCTTTCCTGCCTGCGCCCCGCTTCCTTCCCACCCAGCTCCGGCCATGCAGCAACGCTGCTGCTTCTCCAGGCCCTGGAGAATTGATCCTGGAATTGCTTCTTCACCAATTCCTGCACCGCTGGTGCTCGGCGTGGGCGCAGCAGGAGGAGATCTTTCCACGTTAGACCTCTCACGAGGAGCGAGTATTTTTCCTTTAAGGGCAGGAGAATCCCGCCGGGACGGGCAGGGGGTGGCCCCGGGCTTTGCCCTTGCTCAGCGCTCCTCGAGTGCGACTCAAAGCGCCCGGCCGCGTTTCCAAGGGCTTCGTGGGGCTCCCTGGCAGCACGGGGCACACCGGGCAATCCCACGGGCACGGGGCCAGGATGCTCCCGTGGGTTCCCCAGGATGTTCCCCACACACCTGGGTGTCCCTGGGTGTGAAATTCTGGGAAGGGAATTTCACGGACGGCCGCGGTGAAATTCCCTTCCCAGAGGAGACCCTGCGGGGATGGACACGTGGCTGGAGAGAGGGCAGGAGGATGAGGGAGGTCTGGAGGTTGTGTCTGGGCAGGAGAAAGCTCCGAAGAGGCTCCCAGTGACTTCTGCAGGTGTGGAGCTCGTGCAGGAGTGATTCCTGCCCGGTCAGGTGGTGGCTGGCACCGGGGTGGCTTTACCAGTTAAACCCACTGAGACGTGGGGAGATGGCAGGGGGACAAGCGCTGGCCAGAGCACACAGGTCTTGTCCACGTGCTCAGCCAAGGCTGGACGGGGCCCAGCCCCACCAGGGCTGCATGCAGCAGGAGTGTCCCCAGCCCAGAAGGTCTCTCTAAACCCATCTCTGCTTTGCTGTCACCGCCCAGAGACAAAGCCCAGAGCCAGGACAGTTCAGTGGGGCTTAATACTGAAACTGGAGGAGCACTCAGGCAGGAGCCTTCCCATGGGGTATCCATCAAGGCTTTCCTGGATCAGGTCCAGGGCTGGTCTTGCAGAAAAGCCACTCACGAAACTGTCCAAGCCAACTGTTTCCATCTATCCTGTGCCATTCACGATGCTCTTTTCCCCTTTTGTCACTTTAAAAGTGGCAGGATTTGTTTTAAGTCCCGTTGTCATCTTAGCACAAACTCTTAAAAATCCATCAGTTCATAAGTTCACTCCAAATTCTACTGGAACTCGAAAAAACCAAGGGGAGGGAAGGAGAGCTGATGCATTAACTCCCTCGTTCTGAGCTCCTAACATAGGGCACGGCTTTTGAAAGCAGCCTGGGAGCCAGGGGAGGGCGTTCTGCATCACAAAGGTCTTGTTTGTCCCTCTTCCTGGTTTGTCACCTGCATATTCACAGTCCCCTTCCCATCTGGGCGCTGCTGCTACCCAGAGAGAGCTTTGCATTTGTACAGACTGGGCCATCAAAGGAGTTCAAGGTGCCTTTGGTCTCCTCCTCGCCGCAGTTTCTGTCCTGGTGCTAAACCAGTCAGTTATTCTTCTATGGATACAGTGATAATTATTAGCAGGGGTGCTGGTGCTCTTTCCTTCATGCCCTTGGTGTGAAATTCTTTTCTCCTGTTGCGCCTTTGCACTCTCAGGCTTCACCAGCAAAGCCACATCAGAGCATGTGGGCTGGCTCCCTCCTCACATCGCGGGCCTCGCAGGGGATTCCAGGTGTCTGGCATGGTCATTTCTCCTCTCCCCCGGGGTTCTGTAGGCTCAAAGTGTGTTGGAGAAGGCTCAGAGAAGTGCCTCAGCTGTTCCTCGAGCTCAGGGCATGGCAGACCCTCACATTTCCAGCCTGGCCTGGGGTTCATCACGGGTTTGGGAGCTTTCCTGCTTTCCAGACACCATTCCCAGCATTCCCAGTTTAAACACGCCTCCCTGGAATGGCATCCAGCCCACAAATGGAGATGCCCATGTTCCCATCAGGAGCCCAAGCACAGGTTCTACTGCCAGGTTAAGGTGCTTGGTGACATCCTGGTCATCCTCAGAGGCCTGGCAGGGATTGTACACAATCCACTGGTGACCTGCTCCTTTCTTGGCGGCGGCTGGAGGCCAGTTAGGAAAATGCCAGAGCATCTCAGCATCACTCCGTGTCCATCTGCAGGCAGCTGAGCAAAGCCTCGGGGTGGAATTCACTTCACCCACCACACGTCTGCAATTTCCATCCCAGCCAGGGGCTCTTGGCTCCTCTCTCCGAGGAAAGCTGGGCATTCTTCTGGTGCAGTTCGTGTCTCAGGTGTTGGATGGAGCTTGGCTGGTGAAATCCTCTGTGCCTGTGGAGGAGTTGAGACCAGCTCAGAGGTTCCTCCACGAGCATCATCCAGGTTTAGCCAGATTATACCCAAAACAAAAGTCTTTGCACACTTGCCTATTTCCTAGTAGTTAAAATCCGTAATTCCCGTTGCCAGGGATAAGTTCATGTGAGTCAAATCGAGTCATGGACTTTTTTATCCATCATTTCCCTGTATTTTATAATCTCTTTAGTGCTCATTGGTGTATTGGAATGGGTGCAGGAACATTCATGACATCCAGGCTGGTACTACAAACCCCTAGACCGCCCCTCTCCTCAGGAAATTCCTGTTTTGTCCTGTCTCAGCCCAGCTGCTGAAAAGCCTCTGCAGTTTGAGGGTTTTGCAGCTTCCTCTGTAGCATATTTAATCCTGCCTTTAATCCGGGACACTCCAGAGAACAAACGCGTCTTCCTCGTGCTCTTAGGCACATCCAGGGCCTCCCACCATCCCCCAGTCGCACCCACAAGCCATTCCCTCAAGATTGTGATAGAACTTCATCTCAAAACTTCTTGAAGAGAGGTTTGGAGCGGTTTCTCCGACCTGTGGCCCTCTCCTGACCGTCATCTTGGCAGAGGGACACAGTCACGGATGTTTCTGCATTTCAAGAATTCCTCTGACTTTGCTTTGCTTTCAGTTCTCTGAAATCAAACCCTTTCCCCTTTTCCCTTTTCCCAGTCTACGCCTCTAAATTTCACTTTCCAGGTTTGCGTTTCCTCTGCATTTCTGCTGGAAGATGCAGTTTTATGGCAAAAGTTATGCACCCCCATCTTCCCAGGGGAGTCAGCATTATCCAAGAGAATTCACACGGTGGGATGGAGCAGGGGGAAAGGGCAGAGCCCAGCTCTGCTGCAGCTGAGCCTGTGAGAGGAATCCGAACTGCGCTGGGCAGAGCAGGAGCTCCTTGTGCTTCCAGAGGGGTGCACCTTGTCTAATAGAGATATTTCCCCAGGGGTGGGAAGGCAGGAATGGAACTCCCTGAACAGCTGCCAAGCCTTCCATTCAGTCTGTCCCTCTGCCACAGTGGAGCCTGTTGCTGTGTGTGGCAACACAACTCTAAACCCTCCCTAGATTTTCTAGAGAAATTGTCCAGATTTTCTATTTTTTTATTTTCTTTTATTTTTTAAATATATTAAATTATCAATTAGTTTTATTATATTATTAGTAGTAATAATATAAATTATTTTCATTTTTAATATTTTTAGTTATTTTATTTTTTTAATTTCTTCTAATTTTCTAGAGAAAACAACTCTAAATTCTCGGCAGGCTGAGGGACACAAGGGAAAAATCCCTTTTTTCCCTGAGCCTGCTGTAGCTGGGAAGAAATGGGACAGTCTGGACAGGCAGGAGTCCATCCAAAGCCCAGTGAATGTCAGGGAAATACCACTGGGCACAGGATAAGATTTGCAGAATTTACTGGGAGACCCGCAGCTCCTTCAGAGTCACATAAATCTGATTAGTGCTGGTTTTGGGAGATCTGTGGTTGCTTTCTATCCCCCCTGGAGGGAGAATCTTCCTGAATATTTTACGGTGAAGTTTCCTTTAGAGTTAGTGGTGAGAGATGAGCTACAGCTCATCTGACAGCTGTCAGACTTTGGGATGAGATGAATCCCATCCCAACCATGCCAGTTCCCCAACCATTGCCTGGAAGAGGATCCTGGATGACTGGGACAAAGATATCTCCCTTTAGACAGGTCAGGTTTGGCTTTGGAACACTCCTAAAAGTTAGGAACATCTGGGCATTTCATGATCTCCGTAGACATGTGGAGTGCTGAAAGAGGATATTTCCATTGGAGGACCCTTCAGTGTGAATCTTTAGGGACCAAAATACCTTTAAAAAACTCTTCACTTGAAATCCTGGTGTTGCTTTCCACGGGTGTAGAAGAATTGAGCAAAAATCCCACATCTCACAAGGGTGTTTGAAGGGAATTCTTGTGAAGTCTCAATTTCTTGCGCAATTCAATTTCTTTCAAATTCTTGTGAAGTTTCAATTTCTTTTCTTCCATTTCTTTCCTCTGGGAACAGCCCTCGAGAGGAATTTGATGTGGAATGAGTTGCATTAGTGATCCAGAGCGGGAGAGCTGGGTACCGCATTGTTCCCCTGGAATTGGGATGGTGAAAAGCCATCCTGAAAGCCCTGAGGACAGGGCCCTTCTGTGGATCACAGCGTCCCAGAAACCCAGAAGGGTTGGGGTCGGAAGGGACTTCCAAGCCCACCCAGTCCCACCCCATGCCATGGGCAGGGACACCTCCCACTTTCCCAGGCTGTTCAGGGCCCCATCCACCCTTCTGATATATTTTATTATTTTCCTACAGCGAAAGATTCAGGCGCTGGGAAGCTCAGCCCGGCCTACCCCCTTTCCCAGGTGGCTGGAACATCGTGTGCTGAATTTTAAAATCCATAAAGGAACTGGCAGCCCAATCCCCAGGCCCTGAGAGCTGCTCCGCTGCAGCAATAGCAGGGCTGTGGTTGGGTCATCCCCTGGGAAGATTTGTTGCTGGAAGAGCTCAGACAAAACAAGAGGCTGGGTGGGGAGGACAGGAGGGAAGTGTGGGGCTACTTTGACAGGTAATTTGTGCTTTATGCCTCCGACTTATTGGCGGCGTTGCTGCAGCGTGATCAATTAGCTGATTTTATTGAGCTGCCCCTTGTCAGTGGGTCGCAGTGTCTGGTCCATGAACGCCCTCAGCTCGTTCTGAGTGTGAGGAAAAGTGGATTAGCTCCGTTGCTTTTTTTGAAGTGCTTATTTCCTCTCACGTGCTGCGGAGAGAACGGACTTTAAGCAGCACAGATTTAGCTGTCTACCTCTCAAACACCTCGGGTTAACTGAGATCCATCCCGCTGAGGGTTTGCAAAAATAGGTGTAACAGCTCCTACCACCATTAAATCCAGAAATCACCTCATCCATCCTCACATGCTCCAGGCTGGATTAAATCTGCCTAAATCAGAATTGTGAAGAAGCCATGGATATAAGCACTCAGTTAACACTGAGTCATTGCTAACAGGAATATCATCTGGAGAAAGACAGAGCTTACTGGATCACTGCCTTTTCCTAGCAGGATGGGTCATGGATATTAGTGGATTGATTGCAAAACCTCAAAGTCACTTGCAACAGAAGGCTGAGGGCACAGTGGGAACAGGGTTTTGCCTGGGAGAGTAGGGGCCCAGACAGATGGGGCAAACTACCGAGCTGAAAGAGAGTAGATAAGACACATTAGCAGAAGATTGGGGATCAGACAGGGAAATGCTAATTCAGTGGCCACTGAAACCCTTGGTGTAAGCTGCCCACAGGCATGTGGGAAGTCTGTGATCCTAAGGAGCACCGAGTCCATTTGTCCTGCTGACTCAGCCTGGAGTCTCCTGGTGAATGAAAGGGTCAAGCTCAGCCTAACACAAGGCGGGCTGTTCCCAGCACAGCTTCCTAACAGAGCCACTGAAACTGCAATGGTCCTGCTGGCCAGAAGAGTCTCCGAATTTTAACAGAGAAACTAATTCAGGGTTTGTATAGGCTGGCTTAAATTTACAGCCACGAGTACCTTGGTGGTGTCTGCCAGTAGCAGTGAGAGTGGTGGTGGCTCCTGCTGCCCCCGACACTGGGACCCAGAATAAATTAAGGAATTCTGTCCTGCAGACAGGCTCCAGAAATCGGGGAAACCAGGCTCTTGCTTGCAAGAGCCCATTTTGGCAAGCTCTGGTACCAGAAGGACAGGGCAACATGCAAAACCCTGACTATCTAATGAACTGCAGACTTTGTGATTAACCAGGGGACGAGATCATTCAGGAGCTAAAACACATCCTTGGGACCTGGGCCATATTCCTTCTCTGCCCTTCACAAGCCTCAGCAAATAGCTGGGTGTCCTGGACAGAGGAGAACCAGAAAGGTGGAAAATGAGAGTTTCCTACAGGCTCTGGCAGGGGCAGCTGCCCACACCCCATTCCAAGGGACAGTGTGGGGTCACTGAGCAGAGCCAGGAGGAGAAGCTGGGCCAGAGTTACCTTTGGTTCACTCTTTAAAAGAAAAAGCAATTTTTGGGTGAGGATAAGAGCCGGGGCATCTGGACACGTGTGAGTCAGCGTGGCAGAGGCCACGAGTGAGGAGTCCAGGGCTGCTCTCTCTGCCTGCTCTCTGTGCACACGCAGTGCTGACGCACAGCAGCCCCGCTGAGCCGGGTTCGTCACCCTCCTCCTCCTCAGAGCTGCACATCCCATCTCGGGGAGTCATCCAGGCTCCCTTTGCAGTCCACGAGTGAGGGCTGGCACTTCCTGGCTGTGACTCATCAGCCCTGTCAGTGTCAGTCTCGGGAGGAAAGGATCTCTCCCTGCTGGGGATCAGCAGAACCGAGATGACCAGCTGGGAGCCTGACTCCTGCACGGACAAGGTTGTGTCAGATGATTTAATTCTGTCGTGACCAATTCCTTAAGCTCATCCTGCCCTTGGTTCCCACGGGCAAAGAATTTGTATCAATGCAAAAGTCTCTCCTTTTTGGGTTCTGTGGTGTTTCAGGGCAGAGGCTGAATCAAGAAAAGCGCTCTTGCAAAAGCATCATTTGTCAAAGATTTTGTCACTTGGATGGATTTTTTGTAACCAGTAGTGAGCTGCCAAGTGGAGGCACCTTGACAGAGACCACCCTCGAAACCAATCATGATTCTGGTCCTGAAATTCCTGCAGCAGGACTCACCAACTCCTGCTGTCTTCTGAGCTACACATTTTCATGGCTCTGCTGACCTTGCTGATAAGATCTGTACAAATTTATTCATACGCTTGTGCTGTCTGGTCCTCAAATTCCCAGACTGTTTCTGTTGCTGTGAATGAGGAAGAGTTGGGTTTATCTTAAATTTCCTTGATCTTAGAGATGTCAGGAAAGGTTCCTGGGATTTTCTTTGATGCCAGAAGAATACAGTGGCATCAATATGGAAGAGTGAGAGAAGTGATGTGAACTCTGACTAAACTTCAGGTCTCTACACAGGTTTTGTTATTAAATCTGTCTGGGTGCTAAGTTAGGCATGAACTTAGCCTTGGGCATTACTGTGCTAAGTTAGACTTTATTATTAATCTTAGGAAAGAATAGATGGAGACATCTCAGGTGTAATTGGCGTAATTTTCAGCCACGTTGACCCTTTTTCTGTGAATTTCAGCCCTTCCCAAAGTGTTTTTATGCAGACTGTAATTGGTTGTGCAAAGGGACTGATGCCCCTCAGGCCCCAGAGGGGGACCCAGGCTGGGGGCAAGGAGGGGCTCATGGAAAGGCTCTCAGATCCACTGCTGCTCTAATCCATCTCTCAGAACCAGTTTCTACATGATCCAAGGCTTAAGCAATCCTGCTACCAGTTTGTCCCCATAACGACATTTAAACCTTTTGGCCCCATGAGCTTCATTTGGCAGAGGTTCTGAAAAATGTTGGATATCCACAAATCTCACAAAAATGGGCAGTTAAATGGGGTAGAGATGTGAGGGCGTCCTCCCGGGGGCTGAAGGGTGTGAACATGTGTGTTTGTGTTCATCCATGTTCCCTGGACATCCTAAATCCAGACAGAAGAGTCAGTGCCCACCAGTTTCAGTGCCCACAGAGTAACTCCTTGTTCTGTTTTCTGTTTTCTTCAATTCACCTTCTGTTTCACTGAATTATAGAGCACAGAACGGTTTGGGTTGGAAGGGACCTTTGGGGTCACTGTGATGGGCAGGGATGTCATTCACTGCTTCAGGTGTCTCAGGACCCCATCCAACCTGGCCTTGGACACTTCCAGTGTCAATGACACTGCTTCAGGTGTCTCAGGACCCCATCCAACCCCATCCAACACTTCCAGGGCTGCGGCATCCACAAGCTGATCCAGTGCTTCACCACCCTCTGAGTAAAGAACTTCCTCCTAACATCTCATTTAAATCTCTTCTCTTTTAGTTAAAACTGTTTCCGTTGCCTAATCCCTCTCTGCCCATGTAAAAAATCCCTCCCCCTCTTTTTTTATAACCCCCTTTTATTACTGTAAGGCCACAATGAGGCCTTCCCAGTTCTCCAGGCTGAGCAATCCCAGCTCTCTCAGCCTGTCTTTGTAGGATGGTTGCTCCAGCCCTCTGATCATCAGAGGGTTTCTTCCCCCTTCCTTCCTTCTCAGTGTGAGATGTGATTTATGAGAGGAGTGGGCCATGCCAGGAATCTCCTCATTGCTCTGTATGGCTGAGGAAAGGATGAAGAGGAAGGACCTCCTCGTTAGGTTTAAGAGGATGAAGGACTCCAGTGCTTTGGAGGTCCGTGGTTCCCAGCCACAGCTGCGTGTCACTCACTTCCCTGGTGGACTGGTGCTGGCAGCTCCCAGTGACATGTCCTAGAAAAGTCCAGTGAACCCCTTCTGTGAGGGTTCTTTGGGCAGAAGAAGTATTTATTACAAAGGAAGGTAGTTAAATACATATATAATACATATGCCTATATGTATATGCATAGAGAGCCAGATCCCATATCCCCCCTCTTTAGCTTTGGCTTCTGCTCCAAAGACAGTTGGAAGTCATAGAAAATCTTCCTTTGACTGTAACAGAGTTCGGGACAACTTATTTGTCTTGTGTCTTGGACTCCGAGATCCTTCAGGAACCTACAAGTTGCTTCATACCTTGATTCTGGGCCAGGAAAGCGCTGCTTTGGAGCAATTCCTTTGTCTCATGTCTTAAGACTCCCAGCTCCTTTAGGTCTTGATCCTTCCAGTTGCTTCGCCCTTTGATTCTGGGCCAGCAAAGTTCCGTGTTTGCTTCGTGTTTATCCTTAAGTACCGGGGCAGTTCTGTTCACTTTCTGTGCTTGGGTCGCACGGGTTGAGATGAAGCCTGGGAGCAGGGAGAGTTTCCCTGTGCTGGGCTGATCCAGGGCACGTTATTATCCACGCTATCAGGGACATACAGTAATAACGTATGGAAATTACAGGCATATCTCAGTCCCATCTGCCCTATCCCAGCGCAGGGGAGAGAAGGAGCCCGGTTAAGGCTTGTACACATCTGACAACGTGCAGCAAAACTTGGCTTGGAGCTGGATGGGGTTTTGGGGCATGCAAAGGCAGAATTGCAGAACTTTGGTGCGTATCCTTCAGAACTCACAAAATCCATCCGTGCGCCGCGTATCCCGACCTGCACCCGGCTCTCAGCTGTGGTGGGTGCTGAGAGCTCCGAGCTCCACTGGCTGAACCACCAGCCTTGGCCAAGCCTCAGTCAGTGTGAATAATTGATTTGGTAGTTCTGGATACTATAGCATTGTAGTATATTATCATGTGCATGGTAGTCCTGGCATAATCCGTTGGCGAGGGCGTGCTGCTGAGATTTGGGAAACCTGGGTTCAAAACCCTGCTCCGGACCGAGCGGAGGAAACTCATGAAGCTCATTTTCCCGTCCCGTGGGTAGGTGCCATAACCACCGAGCTGCTGTCTCTGAGCATAAAGGGGACATTGCGTCCTCCAACTCCACTTTGGGAATGGCACCTTAGGGGATGGGCACCCGAACAAATTACCACGAGGTAAGTTAGGGTGTGAACCCATCAGATGCCAGTTTTTCTGTGGTAACTGCCCGTGTGAATGCTCTTTCCCTGCAATAAACACGAGGTGGTTCATATTTACCAGGGGGTAAGAACGTTCACATGGGTGTTCACATGGCTCACACCCTGGTTTGACTCCCGGTAACTTGGGCCTGTGCCTCTAACCTCGGTACTCTTGAAAAAAGCCATCCCAAAAAATAAAAATCAAACTCCTCTGCTTTACATAAACCGCAATTTTGCCATTTCTTCATTTCAAATTACAATTATTTCAGTTCATCTCTGGTTTGCCAGAAAGGATTTGCTGAGATTGACTCCACTGCTCCGTTTTGGCAGGGAACTTGAGGTCCTTGAGGTCCTGGTGGCCAGGATCAGCATAGAAGGGCAGATAATCTACAGACACCACACCAGCTTTTCTTGCCTCATAGTCAGAGACCTTCTGGGCACTGACAGAATATTAATATTCCTGGTTCTCACAGCCAGCTCCTGAGCCCTGAAGAGATTTAAACATGTGGAGATATGAAGTCAGGAACATAAAACGCTCTTCAGCCAGTGGAGAAAGGGTGGTGTGGTTGTGGGATGAGCAATGCTCCCGGGTTGCCTTGAGGTCACCAGGTGCTTTTCCAAGTGCTTTCCATAGACCTGGGAGACTGTCACGAATAGTTCTGAAGGAAAGACCTCGATTTTCCGAAGGAAAGACCTTGGAACAGGGGTCTGTGAGTCTCCCAGTGCTGCACAGATAGAAACCTTGCCTAGGAGCAGGCACAGCATAACTGTGCATGAGCCCGAGGACAAAGCAAGGGAAAATGCCTTTAAAATATTCCAAGAACTGGACTGAATGTTCCAGTCAAATAAAAATACGCACAAAACCAACAACCCACTTGCTTATGGGCTGGGACTTTGTCTCATGATGATCCCGAAGGCTGACTCAAGTTATCTGAGGCATCTCCTTTCAGGTGAGACGGGGAAGATTCAACTCATCCTCGAGGAAGCCTTCCACCAACTGGGGACAACTCTGCTTTGAAAGCAGGGTTTTCTCAGAAGGTCCGAGCACGCCTTTGGTCTCCAAGCACGCCAGGAGTGGTATCTGTGCTCTGCTGGGTGACAGAACCTCCCCTAAGAGACCTCTGGACCAAATTCACTCACTTAACCTTAGCCATGTAACACTCACCTATCTGAGCCAACCATCTCAGAAAGTTGGGCATCTTCTGAGGGCGATTCATCCTTCCTGAGATTGGGATCTCTCTAGTGGATGTGATGAATCACTGTCTGGAGTTGCCTATCTTTGTCCATCCACTCTAGAAACAGCCTAAACACCTCCCATTTAGACAGGTAAAGCTGGGAGGGACGACTGGGTGCCTGAACACCCCACAAATATCATTGATGTGATGCCAGTTGGTGTCTGGGAGGATTTTATCCCTATTTTAAGAGAGGCTGATGAGAAACCTGAAGTGTTTGTCAGGTCCTTGACCTTCCTTGTTGATTTTGCCTGGAGAAAAGAGGTAAAAGACCCAAATCTTCTTCAAACTCTTCCGACTTAAACACAATATTTTTCAATACATCTTTTCCAGGCAATATTTGCAGAGCTATCGCAAAAACTTCTGGACTGTTGTAGTTAATAACAAAGAGTATTTTGGGACTTCTGTTTCTGGGCTTAAAGTGACATTTGGCTAATGAAGACCAGAATAAGATTTTTTGCAAGGAAATGATGTTCTGTGAAAGTCCTGTGCAGGGCACTTACTTTTTTTTTCTGGAGCAGCTGGTTCTGGCCACTCTAGGAAAGGGTTGCCCATTTCAGGTCTGCAAATTCACATTTTTCTTTAGGACTGGAGCATTGTTACCAGCCTGGCATAACCATTTATGGCTGTGACGGCTGTGATGGGGACAGCCAAGCCGTTGTAGAGAAAACCGAAGCAATTTTTCATCACTGCACCTTTCAGAGGGCAGCTCATAGTTTGTGACTGGCCAACAGCTTGGTAGAACTTTGACAGTGCTTTGGAGAAATATTGAGTTGCCAACAGTGTTTGTTAACTACAGAATCACAGAAATAGTAGAAACATAGAAGGGGTTTAATTGGAAGGGACCTTGAAAATCATCTCGTTCCAACCCCCTGCCTCCATTGGTTGGAACAGGGACAGTGGAAGCAGGGACACCTTCCACGATCCCAGGTTGTTCCAAGCTCTGTCCAGCCTGGCCTTGGACACTTCCAGGGATCCAGGGGCAGCCACAGCTTCTCTGGGAACCTGTGCCAGGGCCTCCCCATTCTCACAGCCAAGAGTTCCTTCCCAATATCTAATCTAAATCTCTTTTAGTTTGAAACCAGGCTGAGAGTTGATTTAAAAACTTGTCCCCCTGAACTTGCTGTTGGATATTTTTTTGTGTATGCCTATGGCTCAGGAGGATGGGATTCATCATGGCAAGCTTTGGTCACCCAAAATGAAATATCTGGTTTATAATCTCCATGTAGAACCCTTTTTTAGGGACTAACTCCCCCAGAGGGCAATTTAACCCCACCTAATCCAGCCATCTATTTCGGGACAGAGCAAGTAGCTCTTCTGTGGCCCTGATGGTTCCATTAGGAGGTCAGAGAGGTTTTGGGTGATATCATTAACTGAATTCCTAACTTTAGGGTGTTTCAGAGAGATTAGATGAACTCCATTGAACATTGGTTTCTGCCATGAGCACGTGTGAAATTCCAGTCCTGGTGAATCCAGAGGGGTGTTTTTGCTGTATCTATGGGAGTCCTGCAGCCTTGAGAATCTGTTTAAAGCTGGAATGGTGTGAAGTGGCACAGCTCCATAGCCTGGAGGATGGGGACAGCAGGTGACAAATGTCACACTAAGGATATTACAGTGCAGAGACGAACCCTCAGCTCCTTGTGGCTGAGGAAGCTGCTGCTTGCAGAGTCGCGGCTTGAGAGGTTTGCTAGTACCTACACGTCCTCCCAAAATCTAATTGTGCTAATCCTCCAGCAACCCTGACTCCAGGGAACTCTCTAACCATGCTCTGGAAGCTTCCTTCTTGCTCGGCTCTGCTGCAAACCTCTCCAGTGAGAAAGTCTCTGTCTCCAGACTGATTTCATAAGAGCAAGCCTGGGCGTTTCGTTAGGCTTTGGGGATGTGCTCAGAGGAGGTGACCTGGAAACGGGGAGGTTTCCCCAGAACATCCTGAGCAATTGAGGGATGTCATCACAGCTCATGGGGCTTTGCAGAGTGTGGGTCCGGTCTCCAGTGACCTCCAGAGTTCCGTGGCAATTTGGTTTTTTGATAATTTTCCTGTTCTTACCTTTATGGCAAAAGTGATGACAATTGAGTTTCTAACTTAATGCAAAGTTTCAGCTCTGCAAAATTTAAACAGAATTAACCTCATTTTTCTCCAGTTGAAATATCCATCTACTTTCCTGTAACTCCACAATGTCTGGACACCTTTCCCTTTGTTTTCCTGTTCTTTGCATCATGTTTCCCCTAGGATTTAAGAAACTCTTTCATTTGTTGGTGCAGTGCAATCCATGCCTTATTTAGGAACCCAGATGGAATGGTGGGAACAGCAAGCTCAGCTCTTTAGCATAAAACAGGTCCATATTTCCAGGACTTTCTTATAAACACTGAGAGTTGGATCCCACAGGTGACTGGGGTCCCCTGCAGTCCTGGATGGATGAGGTTTAATTGCCAAGTATTCTGTGTACAGTGGATTTAGTAAAGGCAGAATTAGCTCTGCTGGACATTTTTGTATCCATACATCCCCGTGTTTGTCTCAGCCTGTGAACTGAGTCCCATCCTAGGAAATTTCAGCATTAGTGATTGATAGTTTGGCCCATTTGAAAGTGGATCGGGAATGTAAAAGTCTGTGGGTTCATTTTTTAGGATTGCAATGAGGATTCCACCACATTTTTCCCTATTCATCCAAACAAGTTGGGCTGAAATGCATTTTTTGGGAAGAGCTTTGAGATGAGATATTGAAGTTGTCAGCAGGTTGGGAGAATCCATCCTTTCTCTTGAGGGATTTGGCCAGCTGGGGATTCATTCACCACTCTTCAGGTCTGCTTCTGAGCTGGGTCTGGCTGGTTTCAGTGAACCGAACCCATTTCACATCCAAACTGGAGAAAATGCTTCATACAATCCACGTATCAGGTTGTGAGTTTGTCATTTCAAGAGTACTTGGAGTAGATAATTCCAGGAGTGTCCTGTGGACCCTCTGGATCACTGGAGGTTCCTGTCTTCTGTCCCAGGCTGGTGAGGTGAGCAGGGCTCTGCTTATGGTCATAACTCTGCTGATCACCTCTGTCTTGGGAGCAGAGAGCAGGGCTGGGATGGGAGAGTAAAATTCTCCGTGTCTGTCTTGAAAATCATCTCTTCTAACAATAAAGAGGTTGAGTTTGTGACTTAGACCTGACTTGGACCTGACTGGCCTATCATGGTACCCATGACTAAGGACCTTTGGTGACATTCATTTGTTGTTTCCTGCCTCAGAAGCAAAAGTCATATTAACCTACTTAAAAACTGATTTGTTTGTGAGAAATAAATGGCTTTTATTGTTTTCTACTTGGCACATCTCTGCTATAAGGGATCCTGACTGCCTCTGGTGAAACAGATTTGCTGCTCTTTGATACAAGCAGCTCTTAATGCTTTAAGCTGGAAAAAGACTAAGGAATTTAAGTTTTTTTTGTTTTTTTTTTTTTGTTTGTTCTGTTACCACTGTTAGATTTGTACAAAACGGAGGGGTTTGGAGCAATACTGAAGCTCCACCATATCCCAGCAAGGAGGGGCATCTCTGTGACCTCTCCCTCTCCTTAATACAACTTTCAGTCAGTTTTTTTGTACTGCCCGAGGCTTTGGGAGAAATTAGAACCCAGGTCTAAGGGTTTGCCTGCGTGTGGAAGTTCTAGCAAATTAAACTCCTGATCGAGTTTCTGCGGTGCAACAAGTTACCACACATCAGCTGACCCTTGGTACCTGTTTGTGCGCTCACGGCTCGCCTGCAGCAAGCGAGGTAATTAGACTTTGCTTGCCCACAATAAAAAAGGGTTAATTTAAATCGCATTCGCCAGCATTTGCTGTAGGCTAGGGATTCACATATGTAGGATTGCTGTGGGTCAACTAGCGCTAGGGAGTAATTTGAGCTGAGCTTGCTTGACCGTGAGATTGAGCCCAAAGTGGAGACGGGGATTTGTCGTGAGGTGGTGTCTGGGCACTGATTCCTTCAGGACGTGCTCCAGGACATCCACGCTCAGACATCTGCAGCAGAGACATCTTTTCCTGTCTCCTCTGTGGTCGATAAGGAGGAGAAACGATTGATGGTAGTGAGACATGATTCTCACCCTAAAGATGCCTAAAAAAAAAAAAAAAGATGGAGCGAAAACACCTTGAGCTGTGCCCTCAAATGGTGTTTCTTAATTCTCTTAATTGCTGAGAGGGAAAGCTGGATGGCTCGCCCAGGTGGAGACCGCTCCACGCCTACTGGAGCTCACCAGCTGGACAAATGGACCTCACCTCCCATTACAGTTTTATCAATCAAGTTTGTCGCAGGTGACGAGGATCCTGTGCCATGCAAGGAGCCTCCAACTGCCCTTCAAAAGGCCTCAGGTCTCCCAGAGATCCCATGTCAGACCTGCTGATATCTCAGAAACTACGGCCTAAATATGGAGCACCTTTCAAAGAAGAACGGGTTTCTTTGAGACACGCTGTTGCAGATTACTCGGTTGCTGCTGACTGTTTGTATTTCAGGGTTTGTGAGGAACAGGCAGGAATGCGCTTCCACTCCTGGTTGCTCTGCGATGGTGCACCGTGTAGGTAAATCATTAGTGATTTCTATACGTTTTATAGGTGTTCACGATGACTCAGAGAACTGGAAATTCTCTGCAGGGTGCAATTCCTGCCTTCTTGTGAGCCAAAATCGTGGAACTGGTCAAGTTCCAAGGTGCTGAGTGCACAGGAGATGAATGAAGAGGCTTTGAGCTTAGAAATAATGACCCAAGCGTGCACTCGCTCTTTCAAATCAGTATCTTTCAATAGCCCGTACAATGCTGTAAGTTTCCTCTCCCTAACACAGATAACCTTTTCCAAGTTTCATTCCCTAATACAGATAGTCCTTTCCATAATCTCAGGTTTGGGATTCCTAATTTCTTGTACAATCCTAAGCAAGGAAATGGACAAAAAGCCTTTAGCCCTGTGGAAATAGTGAATTTCCCAACAGAACAGTGATAATCCTCCCTGAGTTTTTGATACATTTGTCCAAATGTAGGTGATTAAAGCCATTTGAGATTTCCCTGGAGTCCATGTGCAGCTTTCCCACAGGTCCCTCGTGATCTTGTCTTGTGTAAGTATCTCACAGAGAGTTTTTCACATGGAAATACTTAGGAAATGTTTAGCTAATTGAATAGATTCCTGAGCTCCAGATCCAGGTATTTTTATTTGGCTTTCTACACCACCAGTGCCTAGCGAGTGATCCAAGTCAGTGGAGATGTAAGGTTCCCTGCAGTTGTGTGTGCAGGAGCGTGCAGTGTCATCCAAAGGGATGCTTCGTGCCACCCCAGGAATTCACATGATTTAGGGAGGCAGGCTGGAGCCAGGTGGATGCTGGAAAGCACCTCAAATGGTACTTCAGCACACCTGTGCTCAAGCAGTTGAATTCCAGCCCGAGAATTCAACATGTGATAAACTATGGGGAAAAAAAAAAAAAATATCCAGAGAATTTCAAGCAGGCGCGTACGATTTCTCCCAAAAGGCAGCTGTTGGGAGGTCTGCTCCGGAATGCCTGCTTCCAGACTAAAAGTGGTGTTATGTAAAGTAAGGTCAGCTAACTTACGTGCAGCAATGAAGATTTATCGTGGGAATAATGGGAAGGATGGCGGAGAGCACTGCTAGCCTGGCATGGAGTTCTGGACCATCACAGGGAGTTGTTGATCATGGAGACGGGGACAAAATACAGAGTTAGGGAATTCTAGAGTGTTAAGGGGTTGGAATGGATCTTGAGGATTATCCTCCAGTCCCAATTCCCCCCACCATGGGCAGGGACACCTCCCACCAGGCCAGGCTGCTCAAGGCCTTTCCAAACCCCGCCTTGAGAACTTCCAGGGTTGGGGCATCAACAACTTCCTGGGGCAACCTGAAAATACAAAAGAAAAGAAAGACCAACCTCCTGTGTTTTGGTTCAGCTAATTTGGATCAGGTTGAGCCCATGTTCAGGGAAGTGGAAGTTCACTTTGATGTGTGGAGATGAAGGAAGCCCACAGTTTCCAGACACTGTAGCCTACTACCTGCCACCGATCCTAAATTGGCTTTAAGTGGTTCTCACTTTCAAGAGTAATCGAGCAGTACTGATTTAGATCTGGGTCTGATTATTGTTGGAGAAGAAAATTAAGGTGTTTGTCTTACCTAGAAGGATAAGTTTTGGCGTTACACGGGATAATCTTCAGTTTACTACCAGAAGCAGCTGCGCTAAAGACAGGCAGGTTATCAAAGCACTGAACTTCCTTTGTGATTAAAAAAAAAGCATCATCCTCAGATGACTGATTGCAGTAGAGCTGCCGTGGCTTGACACGTTCGCAGCCCTCAGCAGCACTGCAACACCTGTGCATGACCTCAACTTAATCCAAAGTCAAGGGCAAAGGAAGAGATTTAAGCCTCGCTGTCTTGGTGGAGGCTCGGAGCACACGCATGGACAGTTGCAGCAGCTCTGCTGGCAGGCAGCAACTTGTGAATTACTTGATCTCATTCATTGTGTGCCAATACCTTGCTTCTCGTCACCTTGGTGAGTAAACAGAGGGAGGCAGAGCCCCGGCCTCCACGTTTATGAAAAGCGTTGCCGTGCCGACGCGCACAACTCCACACGGACCCACGGGAGGGGACGGGCTCTGCACAGGCACGCACCCCTCAGCCTGAGTGTGAAATGAGAGGTGACAGGCGAGCAGGAGCCACAGGAGCCAGAGCTCCCCGCCCGGGGATGGAGCTGGCGGGGCGGTACGGCTGCGGAGCGAGCGCACCTGGCCGGCCGGGTTCCATCCCCTGCTCGTGCCAGGAAGGTATTGACAAGCTGGAGGGCAGTCAAAGAGCCAGAGGGCTGGAAGGACTGGTGCTGATGAGCAAAGATTAGCTCCCAGTACTAATCTGGGCCAAAGGATGAGAGGATAATAGCTCTCAAACATTTGTCAGGTGTATGGAGTAGAGGAAAGCAAGGAGGGATCGTTCCGCAGGGTACCAGGAGCATAACTTGGAGGAGGAAAGAAAGGGGGATACCAGTTAAATGGTAAATGTCAGAGAGATATTTAAATAGTTAAATATCAGAGTTAAATATCAGAGAGAACAGCTTGCCTGGATGTTCTGGAATGACAGTGTGGAGGAGTGATGTTAAAATGGTGGAAGTATCGTCATTCCATTTATTCAACATGAACCCAGGCAAGACCATGGGAGCGTGTGGTGGAGGTTTCTACTCT
The DNA here is from genome assembly GCA_013390105.1 of Tichodroma muraria. Lineage (NCBI taxonomy): Eukaryota > Metazoa > Chordata > Aves > Passeriformes > Sittidae > Tichodroma > Tichodroma muraria. The sequence continues at coordinate 37,596 of WAAG01005231.1, forward strand.
ATGGCTGGCTGGTACCAAATGAGTGATGTTTAACTGGAATTCAGTGAGGGTTTACCTTCAGCTGGGGAGAATCTCCAGAGGTGCCCTGACTTCAGTGAAGCTGTTGCCGAATCCAAAGGAGGGGGAGAGGCAGTGGGAGGGCTGGAATTCAGGATGTGACTGGATGGACTCTCTAGGCATTTAACTGCTCCTCAACCTCAGGGCTTTGACGTTCACTTGTTTGGATACAAAATGGTGAAATTGCCAATTTGTGACTGTGTACCAGGGGTTAACAAACTGCACATTTATAACCTCCCACTGACTGCAGTAATTTGCCGTGACCGGGTTTGAGCGCCTTCAGGTTAATCACGAAACTCATCTTCTCAGCTGATCAGTCTCTGTGTTCGGTGCCCACAACGTCCTTCCCTCTGAACTGGAGAGGCGTGGATTTGGAGGGTGGACTGCTTCGTGTAGGGAATTGGTTGGTTGGTCACATCCAGAGGGTGGTGGCCAGTGGCTCAGTGTCCACATGGAGATCAGTGACCTCCGGGGTCCCTCAGGGGTCTGTGATGTGTCCGGTGCTGCTTAATTCCTGTATCGGTGACACGGACAGCGGGATCGAGGGCACCCTCTGCAGACAGCACCCAGCTGAGTGGTGCAGGTGGCACAGTGGAGGGAAAGGATGACATCCACAGGGACCTGGACAAGCTCCAGAGGTTCAACGAGGCCAGGGCAAGTTCCTGTCCGGATCAATCCAGGCTAGGGATGAAGGGATTGAGATTCAACTCCCTGGGGAGTTGAATTTGGGGGTGGTGGTGGGTGGGAGGCTGGACATTCCCTGACCAGAAATCCCGGGCTGCATCCCCACAGGTGAGAGAGGTGATGCTTCCCCTCCACTCTGCCCCCAGGAGCCCCCACCTGGAATGCTGCATCCAGCTCTGGAATCCTCAGCACAGGAGCAGGGCCAGAGGAGGCCACAGAAATGCTGAGAGAGCTGGGATTGCTCAGCCTGGAGAAGGGGATGTCTAAGAAGACCTTAGAGTCCCTTCCAGTGCCTGGAGGGGTTTGCAAGAAAGATGGTGACAAACATTTTAGCAGGACCAGCTGAGCTAGGACAAGGTTCAATGCTTTTAAACTAAGGAAGGTTTGATTCAGGTTGGATACAAGGAATACATTTTCTGTGATGAAAGTGATGAGGCACTGGCACAGGCTGCCCAGAATTGCGGATAACCCAGCCCCGGGAACTTTCAAGGCCAGGCTGGTCTGGGCTCTGAACAGCCCCACATGCTTGAAGATGTCCCTGGTCACAGCAGGGGGGGTGGACAGAGGAGCTTTAAAGGCCCCTTCCAACCCAAACTCTTCTGTGACTCCACAAATGGGACTTCTCTCACGCAGGTTGTCTTAACTGAGTCATGATTGAGTCGCTGCCTGGAAAAGCCTCTGCTTTCATCAGATCTGGTAGGACTTGGGTGAATAGTCAGACTACATTTAGGTGACCACAGTTGAGGTGGTTTTTGTTGGGTGAGATGGGTCCTACCTGAGCTGCAAATGAGCTTTTGAGAAGCTCCTGAAATCGTGAGAACAGATAATTCTTTGTCAGAGCCACTCAGCTCAGGTCAATGGAATGGAAAACAAAGGAAAACCATTAGGTTTTCCTGAGTGGGGATGAAGTGAAGAATTGGTCTTGTGCCACTTCGAGGAGTAGGACACAGATATTCCCCTCCTTTGGACACACCCTCAGTGTTCGAGGTGGTCATTTCTCAACTCCCCATTATTAAAGGGTGTGAAAGGGCTGAACCTACAAGAAAGGTAAAAAGACTCAGAGGATCAACATTGTTTAAGGACTGTGCTACTTCTCTCTTTAGCACCCTGCTGATAAGAAGCCAACATGTTCCTTAATCAAAGATTTGGTGTTTAAGAGGAAGCTCTTCACAGAAAACAGCCAAAAAATGCACATAAATGCAGCAAACAGGAAGGGTTTATTGATTGACCTGACAAGATACTGATAGGAGAAGGGAATATGGAACTTGCAAACTAATTTCTGGGGTCCCCATGAGTGTGATGGAATCCCAGTGTGCTCTTGGCTGTGGAGCTACATCAGATCCCTGTGTAAATGCAGCTGGGGGGAGGAGGAAGGGTTGTGTCATCACAGCCAAGGTGGGGTTGGTGTCTTTAGGGACACACTGGCTGCCAAATGCTGTTAAGGACCTGAGTCCTGGCTTTCTGAAAGTCCAGGAGTGCTGTTTGACCCCACCTGAGGGCCTGTCATCCCAGGGAGCTGATAGAGATCCCTGGATTCCAGCAGCCTTGTCACGGTATGTTCTGTGCTGCTCCAAAACGCCTTGGGATTAGATTTGTACAGAAAGGACAGAGCTGGGATGAATTATGTCTGCGGTGAGCTCCTTCCAGCTGAGACAAGCTCATCTCACACTTCCCACCCAGCCGGCAGCCAAATCCACCCAGAGACCCTCTCCACTCCTTCTCCCAGCCCTGGCTGGGCTTTGTGGCTCAGTGCACAGGGACCCTCGTGGTCCTCAGGCAGGAACTCCATTAGGTGAGTCAAAAATTGGAGCCTCCACCCCGTTGGCCGAGATGTGCTGAACTTGTCTCAGCTGGAAGCCACTGTTTACATATTTTCCCATAGCTACTGGAATCTGTTTGATTCCAGGCTGAGGTGTGACACGCAGCTCCCCAGCTCCTAGATGTGAGCTCGCCTGGTGGATTTGGAAACTCTCCCAGGTGCCGAATTATCCAAGAGAGACGCGCGTTTTCCTTCACCTTCATGGTGTGGTATCCCAGGACTGGGGGTGCATGAGGAGTTAAGATCTCAGGCACGCAACATTTGGGGCTGGAGTAATCCTTATGCTCAGTATTGACCCAATACCTCCTCTCACAGCCCGAGGTAGGAACTGGTTCAGGAGCTCTGCCATGAAGCAGCATTCCCCAGATTCCTGGGTCATTAAACAGCTCTGAGAAGCTCCAAGGTTATTATCAATTATGCTGGTATCTAGATTAGTCCCTGCTCAGCCACCTTATCAGTAACAGAGCCATAAAGATGGCCTTTGGGATTCTTATCTCCTCACTTGCATCAAATCCCGAATCTAAGCTGATCTCATCTGCATCGGGTATCCAAAAGCTGCCAGCAGCTCTGCACAGGGCTCAGGGTGTGAAAACATGACCAGAATACTCATTTACTTTATCCAAAGCCCTCTGAAGCCAGCTCTTTCCAGGAAACACTGATTTCACTCACAGCACGTTGAAGTGTTGCACTTCCAAAGAAGGGAACAGGCAAAATGCCTTTTGATTTCCAACCTCCAGGAGCTGAGCTCCAGGTGGGGACAGCCTGTTCTCCCAAGGACAGCCTGACCACAATTCCTTACCTGTCTCAGTGAAAAAGAGGAGAAATAGCAGAAAAAACAACCTGAAGAATGATATTCTCAAAAATTAGAGGTTTGACTTGGCTGTCCCTGTGGGGTTTTTTCCACCTATCCTAAAAAAAACCCACAAACAGAAGCTCTCAAGTGGTTTCAAAGGGGAGCTGATGAAAGTAGACACTAATAATGTGCAAACCACATGCAACAATGAATGAATTCAAAAGTTTAAAGTGGGTATGAGGCTCAGGGATCTAATCTGGGCCATGTTTATGTGATTCTCTTGAAGGCAGATCTGCTCAAGATTTTTGTGAGCACCAGATCTTAGACAATTGTTGTCTGAGTCTTCCCTGGGTTCATCTGAGCTTCCTACCTGTGCTTTCTCCTGGATTTTTCCTGTTGGCCATCATTTAAGAAGGTGTTGAAATAGAAAAGAGAAGTGAAAATATGTCAAATATACACATTTTGCAAAGACAACTGTGTCACCTCCCTGCTCTCATCTCCTACCTCAGGATATTGTTTCATCCTCCTGTTTGGGCTCCCCTTCGAGTCAGCTCCGTCCAGCTGGAGAGGCAGAGGCTTCCTGGAGGTCTTTTTGTTGGAAATCTCTTACTCTGGGATAGATTTTGGATCAAGCCTTCCTCCTGCATGTTCAACTTTGTCTACTACTGCTAAAGCATCCCTATAGATCGTTGTCAATTTAGCAACTGATATGAATAAATAATACCCTCAGTAAGCAAGTTTTGAGTGAAATCCCTCAGTGGATAATCATGGTTGGTAAAGTAGAGCTGAACATGGATTTGTTGTAAGTTTTACCTGGCAGGGGTTTTGTTTCTGGTTTACTTATTTATTTATTAAAATTCTCGGAGATTTTCATGTTTTTTAAATTATGGAAGTCTTAAAACATTTGGAACAGCTGTTTCCTCGGAGCAGGGTCCAGTGTGACAGCATCTAACACAGGGAAACCTGGGTCATGCGTGGGATTACTCATTTTCCTCACATTAAATCTAATCCTTATGAAAACTCTGCTTGAGCCAAACACTTAACCACATGTTTAAGCACGTGGGACATCCTGTCCTTACATTCTTGCTCGTGTCTCATTGATCCATCTCTCAGCTGGGGCATTGGGCAAATCAGGAACTAATGCAATTGACCCAGGAGGGAGAAAAGGAAATTTCCAGCTTCTCACCACCTGTCCTATTTAGTAGAGTGAGTTGAAAGGTTGAAAACCTAAAAAAACCCTCAGTGACCAGACAAGGCTTGAGTGCAAATGCAGAAAACAACAGCGTTTGGTGTTGGTCCAAAGATTAAAAGGAGAAAATTTATGGGTGAAGTGGGGAGATTCCTAAATAGAAGTGAAGCCTCCCTCACCCAAAATTGTGTTTATAGGTGCCACAGTGGCTTGGAAGTTTTCATAACCACTGACAAATATCAGGTTATAGGCAGAGACAGGATGTGCAGCTCTGCAGCTCTTCTAAAGAACATACACCCAGTGATCCATCAGCAGTTCACCACTGAAATACAGCTGATTCATTAATAATCCACCAGCTACGTGTCAACAGCTTTTTCCTAACTCCCTGATGGAACGGCTGTTTCCATGGATGTGTATGGTGATATTATTCCCACTTCACAGGTAGGAAATTGAGGCAAACCAAAATGTCCCCAGTCGACAGTCCCATGCTCACACCTTAATAACTACATCACCTTCTCTCCTAATTAAAGTAATTTACTGATAGAATTGATCCGTGTGCACACTGGGGTGATTATTATCTCAAATCCAGCATTGGGACAGTTTCGTAACCCACCCAACCTGTCAGTGCTGAAGGTTCTCCATCTCCAACAGGAGGCCTGAGAATTTTTGTTGCTCAGCGCTCATGAGGTTCCTCATGAGGTGCTTAATCCAGAGTTGAGAGCCTGAAATTGAAATTATCACTCTTAAGGTAAAACACGCACACACACACACACACAAAAAAAAAAATTCTGGGGAAAATCTGCTGCAGTTCTGATTGGCAGTGTTTGATGATTAAAACCATGATTCATCCAAAACCAGCCCACGCCTTTCAGTCTGTTCCCAGAGCTCTGGCGCCAACCAAATTCTGGGTACCCAAGAGACATTTCTGTCCTGTCACAGCAAGCAGCATGGGAATTGCAGCAAGGCCATTCCTTCCCCTGGGTTGGCACAGGGTGTCTTTCACAAGGGTGACCCAAAGTGAGTCCAGTCTCACTTACAGGAAAGCCTTTGTGCAAAGGCACCTTTGCTGAGCAGGATGCTGCTGGACAATGAATGAAGGGGCCACACCTGAGATGCTCCCAAAGGGCGTTTTTAGTTGAAGACCCTTGCTGATAAGTGATTAGATGCTCTCAACAGAAAGGTGGTGCTAAAAGGATCAAGGAGGAAAGTCGGTGTTGAGTGGGAGCAATTTGCTGGTGAGAATCAACATCCTTATTCCTGTAAGGCTGGAGAAGGCTGGTAATTCCAAGGCATAAATCCCTTTGAGGCTTGCCACATCCTGGTTTCAGCCAACACTGGGATGGCTTAAAAGCAGGAGGGGCAGCATTGTAAAGCCATGATCTTATCCAAGTCTCATCCAACTCGCTATTTATATGGTTGTAGATATATTGCATCCCATTGTCTAAGGCAGAGCCTGGTACTCAGCCCTTTGAGGGCTTGTGGGGAATGCTCCTCTGATCAGGGGATTTTACAGCACTCGGTGATTTTACAGTGATAGGGGACTTTGTGGCCTGGAGCCGTGGATCATCTCGGGCCTGATCGTGTCAGATTCCTTCCCGAAAACAATGAGCAGCTTGAGTCACTACTTGGGTGGGAAACCTCCAAGGAAATCTTGGGATGACTCTGTGTCTTCAGGACCATTAGGACCATGAGGGCTACACCTGGCGGCTCCTTTGTCAGGTCTAACAACCCCTGTTTGAGTTAGAGCATTCAAAAGGCTGCCCCAGGTGGCATTTCCTAAAATTCCTGTAGCTCACATTCAGACCCCTGCTCTTAAACCTCAGAGGAATTTATTGGAACTTGCTGTGCCGTCAAAGATCAAGAAAGGAATGAATAATTTGGGTTAAGCCTCTGGTTCTGAGCACCAGAGAGAAGTTTGGTGATATTCAAAGTATCTCTGTATGCCACTTGCTTCTGTCCCGTGTCCAATATCCTCATCTGTGAAGGGAAGGATGATGTAGCAGACGGTATGGATCAGTCACTCCTCTCAGATTTGGATGTCCTTCTGCTTTTCCAGGCCTTCTCTGGCTTTTCAGTACCTCTGGATGTGACATTTTGGGTCTTGTCCTCCCCAGTGTTGGGTGCTGGGTTATTCCCTCCTCCTTTTGGGCTCACTCTCCAGCCCTGCTGTGCTCAGCATTCACATCCTGGGGGTCAGTCTCCAAATCCCCACATCCTCCTGGAGCCTTGGCATGGCTCCTGCCACTCCCACAAGCCTGGCTGGGCACATGGGGCATGGAGGTGGCTTTAGGTGGTGACACCCTGACCTTTCTCTTTGTGCTGCCCCTGTCTGTGTCCTTCACTCTTTCCCCTCCAGTGTTTCCATACCCTTCAGGCTTTTTCAGTAATGATGTGGTGGGGGTTTGGGGCTGCTGGTTAGGAAGATAAATAGCACTGAGATGATCTCAGGGAGTTCCAGTTAAAAACAGCCTTGTTTGATGGTAGAGTGACACTGGAGAGTTGTCAACTCCCCCTGTATTTCTTTTGTACTATGCTGATCCTAAATATGACCATTTTGAATTCTTTCTTTTTTTTTTCTTTATATTCTGACTAAAAATGTTGTATCAACATCACTTTTATCAGCTCTGTTTAACAATCTCATTTAAAAATCGCATGAAATTAGTTTTCTATAGAACTGTGGTTACTACCACTAATTATATTACAACTTTTCCATCCTCTGTGGGTTCAGTCTTGTGTCATCCATTTCCCTTTTGGGCCAGATAACAGATTTACAGTTATCCATTTTAACAACACAGTGGATTCCTAGCCTATTTGGCATTCTCTTGTTTTCCATCATCACTTGGAGATTTATTACAAATGTTAACAGTAGTTATCTAGAAATATCCAAGATTCCCTTCCTTCTTTATCTCCTTGTTTATCTACAGGAGGTTAATATATTATTAGGGACTACAAATGTGTGTGTGTGAATAACTCTGTATGTTCTCTAACAACACATTAAACAATTATTTATTGGTCATCCTCATGTTCTTAGCACCACTAACCATGGATTATCCACAATGGGCTGTCCTTATCACTTATCTGCCTTATTGTGTCCCAATTTGTATTCACAATTTCCCACTCTTCTCACCTGGTCTTTGAGTGCACGTAGGAATGGGGTGAGTGAGAGTCAGGAGCAGTGCTGGGAGCTGATGGATGGACTTTTAAACCACCCCCACGGGATTTCACCTACA
>WAAG01005231.1:45387-62648 GCA_013390105.1 Tichodroma muraria
CCGGGTTTTTCCCTTATTTTTTTTTTTTTTTTTTTTTTTTTTGTAAGAGCAAAGGTGAATTAAGGAATTGCATTCACTTTTCTTAAACTTCTCTACCTGGACAGACTTTTCTTTTACCCTCTCACTGTATTTCAGTGCTTCTCTGTGACAGTCCCAGTAGAACCATTGATTTCTGAGAACCAGGAAACATGTCCCCCTTTTTTAATCATTTACCAAACAACAACAACAAAAAAAAACCTTTCAGAACTTTTTCAGAACCATCCCAGCCCCTTTCAGTCAGCCTGTTGTCATTTTGCACCTCGCCTTTCAAGATCTTCCCCATTATTTATTATTATGCCTTAGCAGTTACCAGTTCCAAGGAAGTGGAAAGGTTCCTTGTCCTGAGCACCGTGTGTGCACATAGCGAGAGACAGTCCCTGCCCTGCAGCACTTCAAATCTAATCTAAAGAGACAGAAAAAAAGGTGGGTGAAATGAAGAATTATTAGTATGGCACGATGTTAGCAACTCCTTACCCCGGATCCCTGGCAGCTTTCCAGCCCCCAAAAGGACAGGAGTGCAGGTATTTCTTTTCAAGGTAGGAGTAGAGCAGGGGGTTTTGTGGTGGAAACTTCTCCACCCCGATTTTGCCACAGAGGAAGGGTTTGTTTCTTTTTATTCTGGGCATTTGACACGTCTGAAGCAGGGGTCTAACAGAGAAGACACAATGGCTGTGAGCAGCTGCTGAAGGCTCTCCTGCTGCTGTGTCAAAAAACAAAAAAAAAAAAAAATTAAAAAAAAAAATAGAATCCGCATTTCTGCAGCTGGGAAACTCAAGGGAGCATTCCCCTTCTCCCTGTCGAGATTTGACATGTGTGGACACAGACAAGGAGCGGGGTTTGCTTAGGCAAAGCACCAGTGCTGACTCCTGGTATTCTGCTAACTGCTCTTCATTTTCTACTTACTGCTGCCTCCCATCCTACCTCATTCCTGGCCCCTTCTCTCTTTCTTTCACCCCTTCATGTCCTGCCTCAATGCAGAAAATGAGCTTTTTACAGCAGGAGTCATCTCCCTGACACTTCTCCACCGAGCTCTTAACACAATGGGAGCCCTAATCTCAGACTCGGGTTCAAGGCATAATAATAATAATTGTTGTTATCGTTGTAATAACAATGATGGAAAGATTTAGAGAACACAGGGGAAAAAGAAAAATGTTGCTAACAGCAAGGGAAGATTACCCTGATCCTGGAAAGAGGTGTGTATCAGCAACTTTTAATCACCAGATAGGCTTCCTCTTCCAGGGTGGGGTGATGCGGGAGCCTGGGAGCTCTGGTTGCGTTCCCTGATGGAGCATGTGCTGGGAGCTGTGTGAGCGTGTCAGTGAGGGTGCAAAAAGGGGTTTTCCTTAAATTCAGGTGCTCAGAAAGATGGGGAATGGGCTGCAGGCATCCGCCCAGGTCCGTCAGCAGACGGCCGCCCAGACCTCACGGCCAGAGAGGTGAATGTTTGGCCACTTACGGGGTTTGGAGCTTGGGGTTAACAGCCAGCGTGGGCATGTGGGGCTTTCTCCCTCTCTCCTTTCTTTGGAGCACAGCAGATAAATAGCTCCAGGTGAAGGCCTGCACATTCTTTATGAAGCAAAACGTGCTGTCGGTGTAAGGAGGCGAATGTGTGGCCCGGGGCACCATGTGCAATGTAATGTGTCTCGAGTCCCTTGCACGGGCTTGTTTGAAATATGTGTCAATAACACGAGCAGCAGCAGCAGTTTGCTGCTCAGAAAGGAAAAGGAGGTGAGTGTGGCGGGGAGAGAGGGGAAAGCAGCGTGGGGTGGAGGGCAGGTAGGTCCCCATCCTCCCCCACCGGCCTCCTTAGAAACCCCAGCCCTTCCCCTCCTCCCCACCACCCACTCCCTGCTCCTTGGTGAGATCACTCTCTTTACAGTGAATACCCAGCACAAGCACTTCCAGGAGAGAGCCAATGTATTCACTTACAAACTCATTTTTACAGCAGAAGCAATAAATGATCTCTTGCAGGGAGAGGGTGAAGCCTCTAATTATTATTTTTAAGGGCGTAAACCAAACCCAGGTTAAAAATTATGGGGGACTGACTGTCTTCCTCTTCTTGCTTCCTGTTTCAGACAGGATTCAGGTCTCAGTGATTTCAGCAGAGTCAAAAATTAGCACCTGCAAGTCCCATGTGTGGAAAGCCACAGTCCTTCTGTACAAACCTCTTTGCCACCACCGCCATGAGAGATTGGCTCCAGCAGCTGCAGCAGCTCTTACAGGGAAGATGGGTCAGCACATCCCCGGGGGAACTGGACAATGAATTGGTAGATTCCCCATCTCTGGATATCTCTGGATCAAGAGTGGGCACCTTTCTGGAGGAGGTGATTCAGCCACGGCCAGTGGTGTAGAGGAGATGAGTTAATGGGTGGTCTAACTTGGCAATTGTACACGTTGACGAGTCCATAAGATTACAGTGCTGTTGGAAGGGAGCTCGGCAGAATTCCTAAACTTTTGTGACTTCCTCTTACCTGTTCCCCTGCCCCAGCTGAGGAAAACCATCTCACAAGGAGGCGAGTGAGTGGGAGGGTGCTGAATCTTCAGTCCAGAATTTTGTGTTCTGGTGAGAACGTCCCTGGATTGGTCTCCAGTGGGAATTGCTGGGTTTGGGTCTTTGCTCCTGTATCTGTTATAATTCCCATGGAGGGTTTCTAGCCCATTGCTTCCCCCCTTCTCCCCTCAGCAAGTCTCTGTGGAGCTCAGAACCAGACCTTTGGCCAAAGGGTTTGGTACAGGTGAACACAAACCTCTTGTTCATCACCTGATTGAATAATCCTGAGGCCGAGGTGGGATTCACCCCATTGGACACCTGCACTGTCAGTAACTCACACCTGAGGTACCACAGGATCATGGAATGATTTGGATTGGGAGGGACCTTAAAGATTATCCTGTTCCACCCCCTGCCATGGGCAGGGACACATTCCACTGTCCCAGGTTGCTCCAAGCCCCATCCAGCCTGGCTTTGGACACTTCCAGGGATGCACAGATAGCATTACACTTTCATGGCCAGTGGAGTCCAGCACTAAACTGGACTTAACTCCATGACTTAACTTCCAATTGAAACTGGTGTCTTGACTAGACCGAATTCCTTGTCTCCTAATTGTGTCCAGTTCTTCCCACTGGACACGTGGCACATGTGGGATGGCTGGCTCAGGTCTGTGTTGCAGCCTTCCCCAGCAGCTGAATCCCACAGGGCTGAGGGGGCAGCATTGAGGCTCCCGGTCCTGGTGCAGATTCCCAGTGGTACCCGAGACACCCAAGCAAGGCTGGAAGCCACTGCACGGGTCCTACAGAAAACCTGTGGCACTTGGGAGCCAGGATTGATCCCCAGGTGCAGCAGGAAGGGTGTGAGATGTCCCTGAGCACTCAACTAAACTGACCCTCCCATGTCCTGAGATACCTCACCAGCTTTTGGAGACTTGACCCACCTTGTTCTGAGCATCTGATTTCCAAATGTTATTAGTCAGTATTAGTAGGAAAAGGAGGTGTAAGAAGGAGCTCCTTGAGGGCACCCTTGATGTTTCTGGCCAATGCTTGGGTGCACCAGAGAGGAGAAATGTCCAATCAAGGCTCCAAACACAGGGATGTGTCAACAGGTGTGTCCCTGCCTGGGTACAAGCGGGAAGGGAACAGAAGCCAGAGAACATCTCATGGTGGTGGCATCAGGGGCAAACACGTCCTTGTGTCCACAGCTTTGCCTCCACTGCCATTTTCAGCCTTGGAGTTGAGCAATTCCTTCCAAAGAAAGCGTCCTCTCTGCCCCCCTCGCTGGTGATGAGTGGGGGGATGTCCTGTAGATGAACAGCTTAGAGACCCTTAAACCCCCAGAGCCTTGGTGCTGTCAAATCTCCAGGTGTTCCTGCTTTATGTAAAATAACTGAGCCCTTCCTATTGCTGCTAAATCTCCTCTATTCCTCTCAACCCCAGTCATAATTTGTGAAACTGAGTTCCATTAATTAATTAGTTCAGCACTGTAATAAACTCCAGTGCTGTGCTCTGAGACAGTAGTTATAGAGCCTCTATGTCATTTAGTATGTTATTCCTGTAAAATTCCTTTAAAACTGAACTTTTCCTTTTCCAACCAGTATAGGCAGCTGAAAATTCCCATATTACTTAATCAAAAAAAAAAAAATTGCTAAAATCTTGAGTTATTTGTTCAGTTAAATATTTCTGTCCAGTCAAAATATCTCCTTTAGATTTCTACTTTTCCACACTCGGATGCATTTTCACTGGCACAGGTTGCCTGGAGGGGTGGTGGGTCCCATCCCTGGAAATATCCATGGTCAGGACAGATGGGGCTCTGAGTAACCTGGTCTGGTTGAAGACATTCCTGATTATGGACAAGGGGGTTGGAGTAGATGACCTTTGAAGGTCCCAGACAGACCATTCTTACACAAGCCATTCCATGATTCCCTAATTCTCTATTTAGGGTCTAGGAACACGGGAAAGCTGAAAACTAGGGAGTGAGCAGCCTCTTTGATTGTTCCTGCAGCTCTTTGGAGACAGAGCTGCTTCTGCAGGGGCTGCATGGTCCCTGTGGCCACTCAGACCCCACATGAGATCCGTGGATGGATTTGCAGGTCTCCAGCGGAGCTCCCTTCCCACAGAATGGTTTTGTCGCCGTTCAGATCTCCGGTGAAACCCAATTATGGGCATTGCATAATCCCCCAGATCCATCAGTGTTTCAGCTCTGCAGGGAACGCAGAGAAATCCAAACTGGAAGGGATCCATCTGCTAAGCTGAGTGACCCTGAAGCTTTATTATTATTATTATGATGATGATGATGATGAAGAGGAGGGCTCATCTCTGGTTTCTAAAGTAAACACAGGAGGTATCTTGGCAGGGGAACGTGCAGCAGAAAGCTGGGATTGCTTTCCCAAATTCTTGGCCGCTTCCCTTGCTGCATGTCAAAGCTGGTATCTTTGCCTAATAGTGATCACCTCTCCACGAGCTGATCACTATCTGGCAGCCTGTCTGCAGCTCCCCAGCCACTCTCAGAGAGAAATCATTACTGCTGGGATGCTGCTCGGGAGAGGTGCAGGTGCTGCTGCCGCCGCCTGCCACCCGGAGAGATTCCCGACTCCATGGAGGCTCCGTGCCCCGGCACTGAGGGGTCGTTTGCTCTTCACCCAGAATCTCGTTCCGTCCCCCAAGTCAGAGATTTGGGGTGGCTTGTGCTGCTCCAACAGAGATTGGCTCCAGCAGCCCCAGCAGCTCTTACAGGGTCAGCACATCCCTGGGGGCACTGGTAGATTCCCCATGCCTGGATATCTCTGGATCAAGAGTGGGCACCTTTCTGGAGGAGGTGATTCAGCCACGGCCAGTGGTGCAGCGGGTGAAGAAGGTGGTGTACCCACCTTCTTTCTGCAGAGTCTTTCCCCTCCAACTTGCTAAGGGGATGGTTCAGCCTGGACAAGAGGAGGGTTCAGGGTGATCTAATTGTGGCCAGGACCTGAAGGGAGCTGTAAGAAAGATGGAGATAAACTCTTTACGAGGGCCTGGAGGGACAGGACAAGGGGGAATCACTTGAAACTGGAAGACAGTAGGGCTGGATTAGATATTAGGAAGGATTTCTTCCCTGTGCGGGTGCTGAGGTCCTGGCACAGGGTGCCCAGAGCAGCTGTGGTTGCCCCTGGATCCCTGGCAGTGTCCAAGGCCAGGTTGGACAGGGCTTGGAGCAGCCTGGGACAGTGGAAGGTGTCCCTGCCCAAGGCAGGGAGCTGGAAGTAGATGATCTTTAAGGCCCCTTCCAACCCAAGCCATTCTGGGTTTCTGTGATTCCGTGATTCTTCCTCTTTCCCCAAGTTTCTTTGCCATTCATCAGCCTGACCCCCTGCAGATATTTTCCATCCAGACACTGCCTCACCAGTCAAGGGGTTTCCACCCTGGAGAACAATGCTGTTCCTCTGAGGAACATCAAGGCACCACATCTGCCAAACCACTTGGAGAAGTAACCCTTTGAGCCACGGCTCCTGATGTGAGAACACCAGACCCCAGCAGGTCTAGGGAGAGGAAATTGGAGAGGGAAGCTTGGTCCTTGTCTGCACTGACTGGTGCTGCACACGTGGTGCCATAATGCTCTGGCTGTGTTTTTGGAATTTAGACCAGGTCTGGAAGAACCTTTCATGTAAATCGTCTTTTCTCACCCAAGAGATGTGGAGAGTGGGTGGCCTCTTTACTCGAGAGTCATAAAATCACAGAATGGTTTGGGTTGGGAGGTACCATGAAGATCATCCCATTCCACCCCTGCCATGGGCAGGGACACCTCCCACTATCCCAGGCTGCTCCAAGCCCTGTCCAACCTGGCCCTGGACACTCCCAGGGATCCAGGGGCAGCCCCAGCTCCTCTGGGAATTCCCAGGGCCTCCCCACCCTCACAGGGAAGAATTCCTTTGTAACACCTGGTCTAAATGTATATGTATATATATGGCTTCCTTTCTCCAAAACAGATTATAAAACCTTGAATTAACTTCAGGTCATTGTCACTGTTGAGAAGCTGCCAAATGCAGGGATTTGGCTTAGCAACCCAAGAAAATTAAGCTGCCTTATAGCTGAAACCTCCCTGCCTGTTCCCTTCACAGCAGAATGAATTTCGGGCTGAAGGAGATCCAGCACATCCATTTCAGTAAACAGGAGATATCTGCAGACAGTGGTAAAAGTCAGTGCTGTAAAGCGAATTAAACCTTTCCCTTCTTTCCCTGCACCAGGTTTTATTGTGGTTGTTATTCTTTCTGTTGTGAGAGATGATCTCTGAGAGAGAATTTTTCTCTCTCTCAAGGTGTATACAAATGCCAGGACATCCACTGGCATTTTTCCTGTACCTCTGAGCGACTCATCAGTCTGTACCTCTTTAATTTTACTGAGATCTAGCTGAAACATGTCAAGGAGCCATGAGGATTTTTTCCCATGCAAAGCAGTTTCTTTGCAAAAAAAAAAAAAAAAATCCAGTTGTTCTATTGCAGCAGAAATTGCACTTTCATTTGAGAAAAAAATCATTTTATAAGCAGTAAAAGAAGTTTGAACTTTGGTCTCATGGCTGTCGTGTTGTTTTAGTGCTAAATAAGAGTTGTTTTCTCTTTGGGCTGTGGTGTTATTCATGTCCTTCCTCCGTGTGGATTTTTATTGTTTAATACCAGGTCAGCTTTGGCTGCAGCTCTTCCCAAAGACAGAGGAGGAGAGGAGAAGGAGCTCTCTGCCTTCTGCTGCTTTCCACATTTTTCCAGAAGCTGGAGTACAGACCTGAAAAGTATCTCTGGAGGAAAGTTTGTCTTTCCTGACCTGCTCTCGTGTTCCTTTCCCATTTGGCAGGGCCAGGATCCAGACAAATATTCCCCTTGGCATATCTGTGACAGAAATTATCCTCAGAGATGTGAGATGTGTTTACATCTGTTTATGTCTATTTATGAGTCTGGAACAGCTGATTCCCTATTGATCAGTCCTTGAGTCGTTCAGAGGCATTGAATGAGAGAATTGTGACATTTTAGACCGAAGGAGGAGTAGATTCCATGATGAATGAATGATATGAAAGGAAGCACAACCATAATTTATTGCAAAGTACTTAGAAGGTATTTTGATGGATAGTGCAAGTAGATGAAAAGCCCTTTTGGGGTTGGGATTTTTTTTCCAGTTCATTAGTTCAAAGTGAAGCAATCTTTTCATGGCAGCAAAATCAGGCATGTGATCAGAAATCCTTTTTTTCCAAAAAATCAAAACATTTCACTTAACTGTTGTGGTTCTGAGTATTTTAAGATAAACATAAAAGATTTTTACACAAAATAAAATTGTTCGCAAATCTGCCCTCCATAAAACTGTTATTTTTACATTGGTCAGAAAAAATTAAGCTTATTGTGAGTGCTTGGCAAATGTGCCAAACTCAGAAGATTTCAGGGTGCATTTTTTTGGGTTTGGTAAAACAATTGTGCCCAGTCCTAGCTGGCAGTTTCAGCAGATCTGATAAGGTAATGTAGGACTTTGCCCTTCCTCAGCTGTTTAAGATTTGGACACAGTGACAATGAGAAATGGCAAAATTCCCGATGCAACTGGAGCTGTGCTGTGGGTCCGCAAAGGAAACAATCCTTGAGGTTGCCCAATCCAGACTTCTAATTTGGTATCGATAATTAAATTTAAAAAAAAAAAAAGCACATACAAGTGTGACAACAAGTTCCTTATTGACTGTCTGGGTGCAGTGAAAGTCCTTAAGCACATGCTCAGTTTTAAAGATGGGCTCTAGCCCCACTGATTCCAGTGTTAACGTGAGGCACTGAGCTGAAGTGCTTCTCTGCATCAAGGTTTCCTGCATTTTCCTTAGGAGTATTTTATGACCAGAACAAAAAGTAGTTGTAGGATTCATTAGAGGGAAAAAAAAAAAAAAGAAAAAAAAAAGAGAGAGAGAGAGTGCAAAAGGAAGGAAAAACAAAGAGGAGGAAACTTTATGGCTCCGTAAACAGCTGTAAGCGATGTCTCTGGTCGGGTCAGACCGGTCTGAGTTGACAAGGCAGTGTCTCCAATTATATAGCATGCTGTAGCCTGTAAAAATGAAATCAATTTGTTATTTTTCTGGGAGAACACTATAGCGTGAGTTCACACATTTGGTGAGCCTGATGACTCAGTGAAAGCCAGAGGAGGAACTCGCAGGCCCGTGTGCGCACAACTGAGGGTCCGTGTGCACTCAGCACACCCCGGTGCACACTCACAGCTCCTTCTTGAAGGAAAGGGGGAGAAATGGGAGTAACTTGCTTCGCTAGAGCAGTGGCCAGTGAAAATCCTGCTGCTCTTACCTAAACCTCAAAGTGATGGCGCTTTCCATCCGCGGTTCTCATCTCAAAATTGGCTTCATCACGGAGGAGTTTCAGGATAAAATTCCCCCAAGCACTTAAGCACTTAAGCAATTTCGAAGTCCAAATCCAATCTCTGCAGGGATCTGAGGTCTTTGAGCCCAGTCCCCCAAGGTATTTAGCACTGACATAGCCCAGGCCAGACCTCAGCGCAGGGGGATGAGGCTTAATGAGAGGTTTGAAACCACAATATGTACTTTATATTGCTGATCATTTAAAAAAGGTTGGGATATAAAAAGAAGTTGGGATGCTTTAGGGGTGGGGGGGAACTGGGAGCTTTAGGACTAGCCACAGTCCTAATTATTATTGAAATCCAGAGCAGGAGTCTAAATATCTTTATGTTGTCTAGGCGCTTTTCATTGCCTAATATGTTGCTTTATCCCTTCCCTCCATTCCCCTAATTTAGCACACCTGACCCAGAAAATTAGAGCTATTTTCACCTAAAACTCCTTTCCAGTGCCCAAGTTATATAAGCATCGTGCTGGGGAGAATGAGGCAGGTTCTTTTCCAGGCCAGCCAGTCGTTGCCTCACAAACACACATTCTTTCCATTTGTCATGAAACCCTGAGAGGGGTTAGGCTGGGAGAAGTCAGAAGTAAGGCAGCAAAGGTGTTTACATGAAACTTTAAATTACTCCCCTTTCATTTTCAAGTAACTGTTGTTCCTCGTCCCAGGTAAATTTATCCATCAGCAATATCATTAGATGAGTTCATTATAACCACGAGATTTACAGCACTCATAAACTGCAGTGTAGGTGGCAGATTAAAATGTTAAGGCTTATACATCTCTAAAACCCTGCACTGCCATCCTGGCACATTTTATGGGATAAACGAAGCCGGATGGAGGCAGATCTCAAGCGGGGAGACCTCCAGGGAGAAGCCCCAGACATAGGATGTGGTATGGAAGCAACACCAGGGTCACTGGGACCTGGATCCAGGCCTGAAAACGTGGTTTGAGGGGCCATTATTCTGCTGCCTGGGTTGTTTTTCTGATGACATGTGTAGCAAAGGAGTTAACTGCCTTGGGTAATTAAAGAGTTCCAAAGAGTTTTTCCAAGGAACTGGGTTGTTAATACTTGTATTCTCTCCTCCTCTGTTCTGTAGATCCTAAGGGAAGACAAAGTCAAAGCAACATCTCTTGCACTTAGAGTGGAAGGTGCTGAGTGTTGTGGTGTGCCTTAGTTCCTGTGGGAATTCGCTGTCCCGGCCAAACCTCAGCTCAGGGAATTTTGCTTTCTTAGCACCCACTTGAAGCTGCCATTGAGCTTATTACTTTTCAAATGCAGCCTCAAACTACTCTGAATTAGCTGTCGTGGTCCACGTCAGAGATAGCAAAGACTTTCTTTGGCCTCCTCTTCCTGCTCTCCAAGGATTTCTGAGATTCTGAAAAACAAAAAAAAGGGCGCAATTCCCAGTTCCTGCTTGGAAAAAAAAAGGTGTCCAGTTTATGCTCCTCATTTTTCCACAGCCAGTGCTGCCTCCTGGGCATCACCAGTGATTCAGCCCACCTATCTGAGGCATCTCTCTCAGGATGGGCCGAGTTGCCCTCTGGAGATGCTGATCTTGCTCCACGGACTCCGGTAGGCAGCGAGCTTGGCCGAGATTCCAAACTTTTAAATGGTCTAAGTCGGGTGAGGTGAGTCCCACGCTCAGAGATCCTCTGATGAAAGGTGCTGGAGAAACACAATGCTGCTGCATCATCACCAGCACCATCGCTGTTATTAATACAGGGCAAGGGTGAGGGAATTATTCTGGGAGAAAAGTCACCTCCGTGCCTGTATGTTTGCAGGATTGGACTCAGCCACAAAATTATGTGCATACTTTCGGGGTTAGAGGAGAAAAAAGGATTTAAATATAGCCCTCGTGCTGTACTTGAGATGAAGGAAGAGGTATCCAACAAGAACAGTTAACCCAGTGGGTTGCAGCCTTTTTCTTTTCCAGGTTGGAAGAAAAAAAATCTGGAAGGACAAGACATCTGTACAGTGAATTTGAGCTGTCTATCAGGCTTAGATTTCTTTTTGTGAACCTCTTTGAAATGTCTTAGTCTTGATAGCCAGATGCCCAGAGCCAAATGTTGAAGACCCCACTGCAATCAATGTTGCAGAGACTCAACATTTCTGAATTAAAGTGTGACACTTCTGTAATTAGAGCGCTTAGGCCTAAGCTTCTAATTATTACTGGTCCATGCAAAACAAAAATAAAAAGACCCAAACTGAAAAAATATCTTTCATCAGAATCAGTTACTTGATTCATGTCTCCTAGAGCCAAACCTATCATTTTGCTGATCTATGTTAAGGTGGTTTCCAAGTTTTCAACTAAAACATCAATTAAATTTTTTGTTATTGTCCACATTTTGTAGCTGCTTGGGTTTGGGATAGTTTCAATGTCATAGAGGAAAACCTCTTTGATGCAGGAGGGACATTAGCGAGCAGAACGATTTCCTCTTCCATCTAAAATAATGGGGTGAGACAAGTTCCACTTCCTTTCTCTTCATTCTAAAATTTCTCTAGGTTTTATTTTCGTAGTAAAACAGAGGAAAAAAATCACAGCATATGTCGGAATGTTGGTATTTTCTGTGAAAAATAAGGCCACTCATTGAATGTAGAATTAGAAGTTTTTCTGCCTCTCCACCGGCCTGGCCTCTGGGCTGGTGGTTCAAACCACAGAATCATAAAACCATAAAATGTCCCGAGTTGGAGGGACCTTAAAGATCATCCAGCCCCACCCTCTGCCATGGGGACACCTTCCACTATCCCAGGCTGCTCCAAGCCCTGTCCAGCCTGGCCTTGGACACTGCCAGGGATCCAGGGGCAGCCACATCTTCTCTGGGCACCCTGTGCCAGGGCCTGCCCACCCTCATAGGGAACAATTCCTTCCCAATATCCCATCTATCCCTGCCCTTTGGCAATTTGAAGCCATTCCCCCTTGTCCTGTCACTCCGGGCTCTCGTAAATTGTCTCTCTCCATCCTTCTTGTGGGCCCCTTTAGGCCCAAGAAGGCCACAATGAAGAAAGTCGTCTCTTTTCCAAGCTGAACAAATACCATTCTCCCAGCCTTTCCTTGTAGGATCGATGCTCCATCCCTCAAATCAGCTTTATGGCTGTTCTTTGGGCTGACTCCAGCAGGTCCATGTTCTTCCTGTGTGCCTTCTCACGAACATTTGTGTGTCCAGAGTGGAGAGGACACAGTAGGTTCAACTCCATCTCCTGTTCCCATTCTCTGCCTCTGGGATATCCTTCCCAGCTTCCAGTTGTCCATGTCAGATGGACACCGCACTTCCTCAGTCTTGTGTCAGCCCTGTGTGGTGAGGCTTTATGGGAACTGATCACGGCTGACCCACAGATCCCGCCCCAGGAGCCTCTTGACATTCGGTGCCATTAGCCACTCATGGCAGCCTCCATTTTTGGAACCTTCACAGCCTTCCAGCTGCTCACCTCTCAAAAACAGGTGGGTTTAGGCAGCCTCAGATACATGGATTCCATGCCAGTCAGCTTGAGGGATTATGGTGAGAGGATTATGGTTTTCTTTACAGCTTTTCACAATCTACGGACACTTCTCCAGCCATCTTCTCAATTTCAATATTTCAGGATCATAATACCACAGGCGTGTTGTCAAAATACATTTTTTTTAGACAAACCACTTTACACAATTTGTGTCCTCTTTCGTCACGTGGCTGAGATTCTTCTAAGGGATGTGGCACCACAGAGAGGCAGCCAAAATGAATTAGAAAGGAACAGGGGCTTAGCTGAACCTCTGGAAAGCTGGATGGATTATAAGAAAGGATTTGGAGGAGATGTGGCATCTTGCTGTTAGGGGGTTCCCTGCAAAGGGAGAAGCGCTTAAGGCATCTACAAGAGAACCTAAACCCCCTCTCTTATGAGCAGATGGACACCCTTTGATTTAACTTCTTCACCAGGACTAGCTGGACAAAAGGAGCAAAGTCACTCCTGATGCTCCGTTCTCAATATTTGGTGAGGTTTTAGCCTGGGTCATTTGGCAAGTTGCACACTTGCTGTCCAGCATTAATAAATCAAGTTATTTTCCCTGTGGCGGGGACCTCAAAAGGCCCCTCCAAGATGAATAGCAAAACAAAGCTCCTACAAAGCCCAGGAGCAGCAGAATTCAGGGAGAAGCAAGCAGGTGTAGGAGTCTCCACAGGCTGCTCCTGATGTGTCAAGGACTTCTGACACGCTGAGAAGGTGGTGACCTTGAAAAGTCAGTAGAGTGGTGCTGCACAACGAGGTCATCCAGAGCTGAAACCTTCTCTTTTTCTGAAAAAAGCTCTGAGCAGGTATTTCCTGCATATTTCTCCCTCCTAACCTGGCTGGGGTGTCCATTCCAAGAGGGAGGGTCCATGTAATTTATTAAGAAGGTGGCCAGGTACTTATTTACAACGGCTCTGCTGAAGGAGCAGATAGATTGAGATAAGGGAAATGAAGAGCTCTCTAGGTGTGTTGGCAAAGAAAAATGCTCACTGGAGGTTGAATTAAACACTTCAGGGCATGCAAGGCTTAAAGATAAGCTAAGAACTTTGGCTGTGGACATATAGAGCAGTGTTTTCATGGCTCCTCCTGTGCTAGTGGGAAGAAAAGCCTGATTGGTTTGAAAGGAACAACTCTTTGACCCTTTCCCTTGGCTCAGACTTGAGCAGCGCCTGTTCTGGGCATGAGTGTGTTTGTAAAATTGAGAGCTTCAGGAATTCTCCAGTGGCAAAGGAGAGGTTGGGGTCAATGCATCCTGGAAGTGTTGGTGCTTAGGGAATTTGAAGGTGATGCCTGGTTAGACCACAGTAGATGACACTCGGCCCCTTTCTCGACACCACATTTTCAAAATTACCCACAGTAAGGAGATTGTTTAGGAGGAGAACTCAGGAGAGTGGAAAAATGCAAATGCCAGGTTTGATCATTGGAAACAGTGAGAAAAAAATGAATGATGGGAGCTAGAGTTGAGCAACACTGAAATGAGATTCTGATCTTTATAGACTTTCCCAATCTTTTCTAAAGGTTTGGTTGTTGGGTTGTTGTTGGGTTTTTCTGGGTGGAGGAGAAGGCTGGAAGGTTCATAAGGTTCCCACCTGATGATCAATAATAATGACAGGGAGCTGAAAGAACTGGGTTCTCCTAAAGATAAATTGACTTTAGAGAGGGAGAAAGTGTTTACGCCTGGAAGCAAAGCAGAAACCAAAAGAGGGTGCTCGGGGAGATGTTATCACGCTCCAGAGGCNGTGCTCAGCTCTGCTTAACAGCAGAGCCACTGCTCATGAGGAGATGTTTTGAGGCTCCACCCTGCACCTTCAGCTGAGAGTCAAGTGACTCCCCGCTGCCCCATGAAACACCAAATTTGCATTGCGCCGTCCCAGGGCCTGATGACACCTTGAGAACAAGGCTCTTGCTGGAGATTGTCTTTTGCAGATTAAACTTCCCAGACTGTAGCGCAGATCAAAGCGAGGTGTGACTGTTTCCCTGCTGTATTGAGCAGGGAGCAGTGTGAAAAAGCAATTAGAGGTATTTCTACATGTTTTTATTATTTTTTTTTTATCTTAGATGATCTTCCCAGCAACGGAAACGAATAGTTGAGGGCACCAACCTATAAACTCCTCTTCCTATGACTGGTATTTTCATTCTACCACTGTAGTAACCACCAAAAAAACAAACAAACCCAGAGACACAGAGACAGGCTTGAGTTTGGCTGTTCATGATTAAAGTTTATGAGGTTGGAATCCTAAACTTCATCAGGGTCCTAGTGAAATAGCTCAAAAAAGTCCTTCTGGCATCACAACATGGTGGATGGAGCTTGCAACAGGTTGATGGTAACTCAGTGGATGCTTTATCTTTGTTGGGAACTGGGTAAGAGACTTTGGAAGGCTTTGGGAAGGATGTTGGTGACTGCAGTTGACGTGGAAACAAACTCTACAGATGTTCCCACCAAAGTTGACTTCAGACACCGGAGAACATCCACATTTTGGACTCTCTGCAGTCAATGGATGGAGGATGAGTAGGAACAACTAAACTGATTTTTTTCCCTGGAGACTTCAAGGAAGGCATCTCTCCAGATGGTTTGCAGAGATAAGACCACCTACCTCCCAGTCCTAAAGCTGTGAATACCCCCTAAGTCCCAGCCTTGGAGTGGTTCAGTGGATTGAGTTTTGGGTATGTGGCACCCTAAAACTCCATTCCCAACAAGGCAACGGAGGCAATACACTCAACAAGTCCTCTGAAGCCTGAAACAGGCCACAGAATGTCACAAAGTGTCACTTGTGTTTTAGAAGGTGTCTTTAGTCCAGAAATTGTGGTCCGGTGTTTTGTGTAATATTTGAGAGTGAAGCAAAAATGTGCGCTTGGCTGGGGCTCCATTTCACAGGTGGCTTTCTGCCAGTTGTGTACCCTGAATTAATCTAAAGCTCAAAACACCCCATATCTGGCCACTGAGATAAGGAACACGACTTTAATGGGTCCTTCCCTCAGTTTTCTCCTGTGGGTTCCTGCAGGTGCCTGCGGGAACTTGTCTCCTTCCCCCAGCTCAGCTCTCTGCATGGACTTCAACACGGGGCTGAACTTCTCTGGGTGGGACAGTTTCAAGGAACTCATCCATCCTCATTGTCGGGGATCGTGGCATGATTCACCTGGAGAGTTCCACGGTGCAGGCGTGCCCCACTCCACCAGTCACCCAGGGGGTTTGAGAGTCTCGCCAGCAGAGCCGGTGGGGGCAAGGCCATGATTCACCCCAGCCCAGGGCAGGGGAATCGTGGCATGGAAATGTCTGCTTCTCTCCACTGGCTGATTGCAAAAGCAGCCTGGGGTGAGCAGATCGGCTGGAGACACCCTTGTCACGGGCACTGGAGCGTGGGTCACAGGGACGCCATTTCGGGTCAGGGCGAGCTGCCTTCCTGCCTTTTAATACAGTGGGAAAAAAAGGGGCACTTCTGGAGGGCAGTTCATGTCATTCGTCTCAGCTTCCCTCCCTGGGGTAGGATGAATTGTCCTCTAATGTTGGGATTAATCATCTCCCAGAAGTTCAGCAGAGGTGGAAAGAGGCATCTAAGTTTAGGAAATCAGCTGGAAATCCTTTGCTTTTCCGCCCACCTTCCACCTTGTCCGTCTAAAGTTCATTTACTGGAGAGCATGGTCTTGGCTGAGCTGATTATCCTGGTTCTAAACTCCTCCCTGGAGCCATTTGGGATCCAGAAATGAATGTTCTTATGTCCCATTTGCCTGGAAAGGATGGATTTGTAAAGCTTAGTCTGCAATTGGCAAAGCCCTTGAGATGTGGGTCCTGACCATGTGAATGTCCACATTCTTCTCACTTCTCTCCCCTCTGACCAGATCCTCTCCAGGAAAGCGGTTAATCGGCTGCAAGGACCATTCTCTTTAAAACAAATAATTTTAAAATAATTTTTATCCTAGCCTAGAGAACTGCTAAAGTCAAACTAATTTTCTTCTGGACTTGAGCAAGGATAGAATTCCTGTGTTATTTTTTGAGTCAGAGCAAAAGAGAGTGAAGGGTTTATTCCCCTGACAGCCCTGTTGAGAATTCAAACACACCAGGCTGCTCCCAAATGAAAACCACACAACAAAATATGAATGTAAACAGACATACACACTGCCCAGGCAGGTTCCTCTTTTTCATTAACTCAGGGCAGAAAAGACAATCAAGAGATTTAATTAGAAGAAAAGGAAATTATACTCTAAAAATCCCTTCAGTTTTAGCAATCAAGGTTATTATTAGAAGCACCAGTAAAAAACACTTTAAAAGTCTATCTAATTAGCTGCATATCTGCTGATCTCCCTGCAGAGCCGACTTGTTTTCTCCAAGGCTTCACCAACATCAAGGTTCATGGACACTCCTTTCAAGGCTTCCACTGGGCTGAGCACTGAGTTTGCACTCAAGTTTAATTGGGACTGGTTTTTGGTTGTTGGTTTGGTTTGGCTTTAATTTCACACCCCTCACTTTAACCAAAGCCCCACAGAATGATGCTGCTCCCCTTCCCAAATTCCTGGTGTTGCCTTTCCAAAGACTTGGAGCTTGATGACTTCTCTGCTGGAGTTATTCCCTTGGGTAGCTCTGAGAGTGCTTTTGGCTGGGTTTCCTCAGCTGCCAAAATTTCCTATAAAACATCTTCTAGAGCTGTGCTTGTGTCTCAAAGAAAGAAACACACGTTTGACCCCCTGGTTGCAAAGGGAATTATCTGTATGAGCTGAGCATCTTTGGGAAGAAAGGTAGGAAAGCAGGAAGGCAGGAAGGAAGGCAGGAAGGAAGGCAGGAAAGAAGGCAGGAAGGGAGGCAGGGAGGGAGGCAGGGAGGGAGGCAGGGAGGGAGGCAGGGAGGCAGGGAGGCAGGGAGGCAAGGAAGGAAAGGAAGGAAAGGAAGGAAAGGAAGGAAAGGAAGGAAA
>WAAG01005231.1:62653-84562 GCA_013390105.1 Tichodroma muraria
GGAAGGAAGGAAGGAAGGAAGGAAGGAAGGATGGATATATTTCACAGCACAATGATGGATTAAGGCTTTGGGAGGATAAAGAAAAGGGAAGGAAGATATTAAAAGTAGAGCTTTTTGCCTTGCTGGGCCTGTAGGGAACTTCAGGATATGTTGTTTTGGGGAAGGATGGCAATGAAAATGATGTTTTCTCGTGACAGGGAATGCAGGGGAACCAAAGATGTTGATTTTCTGTCCCCTTTCTTCTGAACCAAATACAAAGGTGAAATCCAGCCTGACAGCATCTCTTTCCCTGTTGTTTCTTGCCCAGGTCCTTGGCAATTGGTCACCAGTATTCCTCCCTGGGGACTCAGCCCATCCTCTGCGGGAGCATCCCGGGCCTGGTGCCCAAGCAGCTGCGCTTCTGTCGGAACTACGTGGAGATCATGCCCAGCGTGGCAGAAGGTGTAAAGATTGGGATCCAGGAATGCCAACACCAGTTTCGAGGGAGAAGGTGGAACTGCACGACCGTCAACGACAGCTTAGCCATCTTTGGGCCCGTGCTGGATAAAGGTGAGTGAGAGCTACAGGTTTGGGAAGATGAATGTCCGTGGTGGAGTGGCAGCAGAGATCTTGGGAAGCCTCCTGTGAACTCGTTCCCTTCTGAAAAAATGTCCTGTAAAACGTCCTGCGAGAGACAGGACTTGAGCTGGATGAAGGAGTGGGGTTATCTCAGTTCCAGCTGGGAGCAGGAGGTTGGACTGGAGACCTCCTCGAATCCCTTTCAGCGTGAATTATCCCGTGATCCTACCCCCCTGGGAAGGAGCACGGAGGATTATTGTGTTTGCAGTGGTCAAGCTGGACCTGACTCCTTTTCTGACCCCGTGCTGTAATTTCAGCCCTCTAGGTGATGGCAGAGGAGAAATGATGGGCTGTTGGGCATGGTTCCTAAGGACTGGACTTATCAGATAACATCAGTTTTGATACTGTTATGAAATACAATGAAGATCAAAGGCCTGGGGAAATCACCATCCATTAATGCTTCTGCTTTCCTTGGTTGCTAACGCAGTAAATTTGGACAGGGTGGAAATTCAGGCAACTGTTTCTGCACCCCTTGATAGAAATGTTTAGAAATGTTTTCCCTCTTAGAAATGTTTTCCCCTAGGCTGTTGAATCTTGTGAGATTTAAGCCCTAAGATAAGCCTGAGTGTCTGGTCTTTTCCCTTATAAGTTGGTAGGAGTCTGAGAGAACGCCTTCATCCTTCTTTGCCCTTGTTTGTGTATCTTTTAAAATCCAGCCTGGTCCTGCTGGTCTCACCAAGTCTGGGATAAGTTTTGCCTTTCCTTTTAGCACAAAGGGGCCCTTCCTTCCTTCCTTCCTTCCTTGGACATTTTCTTCTACCAGACCGGGTTGCTCCAAGCCCCCTCCAGCTTGGCCTTGAGAACTCCAAGGGATGAGGAGTCCCTGACCTCTCCGGGCAACGTGCTCCCTGACAGTCTGGGATTAGACACCCCACATCTCCTGCAGCAATTATCCTTGTGGATAAACTGCCCCTCACCTCCCTGCTGACCGGAGGAACCCCAATCCCACAGCCTGCCAAATTCTCTTATCTCCCAGCGGTGCCGGCACGAGGGGTCTGTCCCTGCTCCTGTCTGTACCTTTTTGGTAGCTGGGCTCAGGGAGGGAGAGGAGACTGGGACGATTTCATAACTGAAGAATGTTGTTCCTTGAGGGAGAATCAAACCACCCTTCAGTTTTGCTTCACCTACAGCAGGAGGGGGGGGGAGAAAAAAAAACAGCTCAGTCGCATTCTTGTGCGGCAGATCCCCCAGGGTAGGAACATACTTGAGCTTCTACCCAGAAAGAGAGAAGGGGAAAAGGAGAGAGAGAAAGCAAGGAAGCAAAAATCTGTTTTGCAGCTTGGATTTTAAGTCACCCAGGATCTGAGGGCTGCTCTCGTGTGAGTCAGTGGGGACCCCGTCCTCCCCCAGCACAAACCAAAGCAGCTCCTCAAGCATCTCCCCTTTGCCTGACAGATTATCTGCACTCCATGCACTGAAAAGGAGCCATTTTAATGCCTTCGGGAAATCCTTTCCAGGCCCAAATCTCGCTGAGGCTGCCTCGCTGTCTGGGCTGCCCTCGCTGCTGTGGCACCTCATTGCTCATTCAGGGCTAGGCTTGAGCTGTGATTCAGCAGTGCCAAACTGTCACCAGACTCTGGTCCTGTTAAGAGCCATGTTCAGATATCTCATCTAAAACAAGACTCTTTTTCCCCATCAGCCTTTTTATGGAAAAAGATTCCACATGTTTTAGCTAAGCCTATTTTTATGCATAATTTTTTTAGCCAGGCCTAATCTCCAGAGGTCCCCACCAACCCTAGCAATTCTGGGATTTTGTAATGAACCACACATTACACAGGAATGGCATTGATGAGCTCAGCTGCCAGGGAGTGGTGATGTCCAGGGGACCCTGACCTGCTGCTATTGAAGGCAACACTTGACAGGCTTGACCCTAAATCCCTCTTGCTCTTTGTATGTCACCCAGGGCAGAGGATGAGCAGAAATCCCCCATCCCACCCTATCTGACTACACTGGTTTACGAGCCCTTGGCTACGGAATAAACCTTCCCTATTCAATTACCCAGGGAGGTGTGGACTTTCTATCCCTGGGAGTGTCCAGGGCCAAGTTGGATGGGCTTGGAGCAACCTGGGAGAGCAAGCCTGTGGAATGTGTCCCTGCCCATGGCAGGGGTGTAACGAGAAGAGCTTTAGGGTCAGGGCTCAGTGGAACAGGGTTTTTCTCCTCCTCTGTGGTCTTGGGAGTGTATGGGCAGGTGTGCAGCCTCATGGAAAAACATTCAGACAGGTGCCACTGTTGGGTCTTCCTTGCACATCCCCGGGAAATGGGAGTTTTGGTCCATTTGGACTGCTTGGAATGCAGAAAACAGGATTCCTGTATGGGGAAAGAATTGAGTCTGATCTCTTTCTCACTACCTAAACTTAATCTGTTTACCATTTCTAATATAAAGATGCTACAACTCATTTCTAGTCTCCCAGAAGCTCAAATCTCAACTGCTGAACAGTAGAAAGAACCTCTCACTTGAATTTTTCCAACAGTAGTATCGAAAGGAAAAATACTGTTGTTCGTTTCTCCACCTGTATTTTATGAAGCGGAGAAAAGCGTGGCAATGGCCACATGACCTGAAGTGACCACCTGAGCCACAGCTCATGCTCAGCCACTTGTCTGAGAGGCCTGGTGGTTTTTAATGCAATTGTTGCATCTGTCAGCTTACCAAAGAGAAGGGAAAATTTTTTGAGTTGCCTCTAAAAATACACAGGATAAAACTTTGGAGGATGTAGGAGAACAGCCCATCACTGAGAGCTGGGAGTGAACAGTGCAACCTGACAGGCATTTTCCGCCTCCAGCTGAAGTGCCACGTGTTGAGATCTGTGCCTTTTGCCTTTATTTTAGCTTTTGTGGACTGAAGAGGCTGTTCACGCTTAAGTTGTGAGTTTAGAGTCTCTCGGTGCCGCGTGAGCTCTCTTTGAAACTCCTCTGGGCAGAAATATGAACCAATCTCAAGAGAAGCAATACAATAAAAGCTTATCATGGCCCTGTCTCTTTAAAGCACCTCAGCACATAATTAAGTCAAAATAAAAGTTTCCTCTCTCTCCTCCCCCCCCATTCAATAAAAGTAAATTACCTCCAACTATTTAAGCCCGCTGTTCGTTTAAATTCAAAAAGGGAGCCCTTGTCCATCCATTTCTTTCACTCACTCCCACCTCCTTCTGCTAAAGACTGGCCGGGGCTTTAAACCTGCCAGCTGGGCTGAGAAATGGTTAATAGTTATTGTGGAGAAGCAGCTTTTAATGAACTATTGAAGAATGATACATTGATGGAGTAATGGGAGTTTAAGTCTCTCTGTAATGAAACAGGTTCTCAGCGCCGACCCATTGTGGTGTAAATACGGCACGTCTCTCCCACTGTTTGGTCAGGACTAAATAGCAGAGGCCAGAGGGGGGTCTGCTTATGGGGTCTCCGCTTTAGTTAATCAATCTGATTGGATTAGGGTCACTGCGATCCCTAATAATGTCAAAGGTTACGCCAAACTGGATTAAATGCTTTGTTGGAGAGGGCTCGGATTCTTTCAGCTTCGGCCGGCAGGGCTTGTTTATTAGACTTTAGCACTCGTGTGCAGCCTTGGGAAGCCGCTCCGGCCCTTTTCCTGTGCGTCGGGCGCGCGAGCGGGTGGGAATGGGCCAGGGCGGGGGTGTCCCCTGGCTCTGCACCCCTCGCGTGTGCCCTGCCAGGACCTACATCAAATTCCCCACCGGACAAACGAGAGCCTGATGGGTGACCACGGCCTGGGAGGCACAAACCCATTCCGGAAATAGCGGCTGGGCCGACGACCCCGCTCCGAGGCAAATGTCGAGAGTCACGACGGCGGTGGGGTGACCCCCTGCTCGTGTCCCTCGGGGTTAATCCTGTCTGTGTCCAGCAAAGCCGTGTCCTTTCTGGTGCAGCTCCTGTTCGGGCAGCCACCAGGCTGAGAATGGGATGAAATATGGAGTATTTAAGACCACTGGATTGCTTTGTTGTTAAACCGGGGAGGTGTCTGGCTTTCCAGCGCTTCCGTCTCAAATCAAGGTGGGATGGGGTGGGATCTCCCCGCCATCTTACCCACACTGACCACAAAGCCTGAAAATCTCCTATTGTCTTCCCTCACCACGTTCTTGCAGATGACACTGTCCTACGGACACGGCAGAGTGTCCTTCAGGAAGTGACACCAAATAATCCCTTTGAAAGTCCCTTGGCAGTGGAGAGGAGCAGCGCTAACAGCGTGCTGCCGGCAGAGATGTGAAATCCCTGCATCTCCGGTGCCTCATTCCTTCCCACAGCAGAGCACACAATGCATGTTCATGGCCTGACGTGACTGTCATTATCCAAGCAGGCTTCTTGCATGATCCAGACTGGAGAATTTCCCCTCGAGACTTCTGGAAAGAAACCAAAATCTGAATTTGACTGCAACATCTCCTCCCAAAGGACATTTTGCCTTGACATATCACCAAGAGATAGACAGCCTCTTTAAAAACCTCCTCCACTGCTCTGGTGTTGACAACCAGCCCCTCTATTTTCTCTTCTAGCACTGACCATTCTCTTTGCTACTTACACTTCCTGGAAAGTTAAAACTGGGGCCTGCAGAAGAGCAGTGGGTCAGCAAGACTTTGGGTCCTTTATGCCAGACAGCGAGACAGGTCGAGGTGGTTCCAGTTGTTGCTGGGGTCCTCCAGGGCATGATTCGTCTGATGTATTCCAGACAGCTCGGATTAAATTATTCACACCCTAACATTTCTACACCTCTCCATCAATCATTGAGGGAATCCAGGGAGACCGGCTCTGGATGAGAAGACTCTTGCTCCCAGGGACTACGTGGAGGGCAGAGCAGGCATCTGTCTAGCTCCTGAGAGATGTGGGACTCAAATCACATCCAGTCTCTTGTGGAATGCTGGGCACTGTCACCATTGCCGCCAGTTTTGGGCTCGGCTTATTTGTGAAGTTTGGTTTATTTTGGACTCTAGGTATTTCGGGGATAAGCCCCAAGTATTCTTTATGCCAAGAAAGCCCAAACAAAGCTGTGTTCAAGGGCTGACTCTTTACCATTGTGGATGAGAAAGGTCATCTCATATCTGGTGAAATCCACGTGAGTTTTTCCCCAGATTAGGCAAGAATGGAACCAGACTTTTAAATTCAGTTACAATCCCTCGGCGACACGAATCTCCTCCATATTTTTTTCTTGCTGTCTCATAACAGCATCTCTCCCCAGGCTCCCTGATAGGCCTGATCCCATCTCCCAAAGTTAGATGTCAAAGCCTGAGCGAGTCACCCCAGGCTCCCTTTGTAGTGAGTGGAGAGCAATCGGCATCTCCAGGGAGCAATTCATCTGACCTATCTCGGACACCTATCTCAGGATAACATGAATCATAGCAAGATGTTTATTTCTCTCCATTGGCTATAGAGGGAGCCTAGGGCTACAGCCTCAGACTTCCATGGGTGCTACTCAGAGGCCCATTTTGGGGGCAAATAGTTCCCACCCCTCACATTTCTCCTGTTAGAAAGCAATCCTGACATCCAGCCCCAGTTGGAGAGGCCATTTTAGTAATGGAGCCACACGGCACATGGAAAGGATCTCCTGGACAGCTGAACGCAGGCAGTCCCTTGCTATTCAAGGCATAGTAACATCTCATAATGATGTACAATTAATACATTTAGCAGATCTCATCATATTTTCCTGATGGCATTCTGGCATCTCGGTTGTCTCCCAGGCAAACGTTTTCCCCCTCCCTTTTCCCTGCTCTGGATCAGCCTTCTCCACGTCTGCAATAAAGTAAGGCATGAGCAGAAAGCCACAAGATACTGATCCATCCAGGAGGTTTGTTACATGTAAGAGGTACTCTCCGCTCTCTCATGAAACTCTTCCCAAGAGGATCTGATTTCCAACCACACCCCGTCTACCTCTCCGCTAATGGCAATTTGGGCAGCTGCCCCGGTATCAACAACGGAGATCTACAAACTCTACCCTGTAACTATGGGGAAGGAAACTGGAAGGATCAGGATTGAAAATGCGGCTGTGCAAGCTCCGCTCAGCCGGCAGGATGCACAAATCCTGCGGGCCAGAGGTTTGCCAGAGCTGCTGGGGGAAAGGCTGGCACGTCCTGGCTCGAGACAGGAGCACCAGCTGGGTTTAGTGTCCGTGCAAAGTGAGCTTGGAGCGGGCATTGCTGCATGGGGTGAGGGGATGCTGCACTGCTGAGTCCATTCCGGCCCACAGGACAGCCCAAATTCCTGGCTGCAGCATTCCTGATCTGGGTTTTGGGTAGCTAGCTCAGCACGGGCAGCGTGTTGGAGCTGCAGCACGTTGGACAAGCAGTTTTGGGAGGTCTGGATGAGCCGTAGCCGCATCCCTGGTTTGCAACCCACAGAGTGCCAGGGGATTTGCAGCTTCCCCTGTGCCTTGGCAAGAGCTGCAGGTTGCGAGGGCAGCAAACAGAGGTGCTGAGGGAATGTGCCGAGGTGTTATCCCACAGTTTTTGGGAGCAGGAGTCCAGTGAGGTGGTGAGGAGCTCATTCTCTTGCTGCTGGAGCCAGGTAGAGCCACCAAAGGAGTCTCTTCATCCTCTTGTGAGTTCCGAGGTGTCCAAGGACAAGCCCTGGGCAGGGAAGGCACCCTGGTGCCATCTGTGGTTAACATCACATCTGCCTGCACCTGCCTCTCCATCCCCAGTGCCCCCGGGCCCGCGGGCTCGAGCGTTTTCGGGGTTTCTTAGGGGCTCTGACCTCATCAGCTCCCTACCCGCACAGCGATCCCAGGACAGAGATCTGGCTCCCGTGCATCTGGAGAGGAGACAGCCCGTGAAAACAGCTGTGAACCGTCAACACCCAGGCTCGGGCTGCAAACCCTGAGAGCGGTGACGGGGAGAAGGAAATGGCAGCAATTCCAGGAGCCGATCCCGTTTGCTTTCTGCGCTCCCTCCACCTCCCCCTCATCTGTCAACCCTCACATGTGGGAGATTTTCGCTTTGTTTTGGTTTGGGGTTTTGGGGTTTTTCCCCCTTTTTTTTATTTATTTTTGTTGTTGTTTGGAGGCTTTGTTTGGTTTTTGTTTGGTTTTTTTTTATTTTTATATTTTTTTTTTAATTGGTTTGGGGTTTGGGATTTTGCGGATTTTTTTTTTTGTTGTTGTTGGTTGGTTGCACCTTTTTTTCGGGTGGGGGGGTGTTTGCTTTTTTGTTTTTGTTTTTGTCGTTGTTTTTTTTTTTTTTCCTGGCGACTTAGACATTAGACGAGGGATCAGGGAGGGGAGAAGGAACAAGGCAGCCAGTGGCCACAAAACCGGTGGCGTCTCTCCGGGCTTCGGGAGGCGCTGGAAACTCCTGCCTCGGGCTGCGCTCACAATGCGCCGGGCGGGCAGGCAGCGGGCTGCGCGGACTTACGGATTTATTTCCTTCCCCCCTCCCCTCCTTCCCCTCTCCCTGCTGGGTACATCGCATTCCCCAAACTGGGCTCAGGTTGGTCGCAACAAGGAGCTCCCTCTGCCGCATCCCGAGAGTGCCAAGTCCAAGCGTGGGAGCTAGCCCTAGACAAAAGGGAACAGTAGAGGGAGTTGAATTAGCATCCCTTTGTCCCGGGAGAATCCCGGCCCCAAACGGGCCCTTGGCTCGCCACGGGAGGCACAAACACACACACACACACGCATGGACGGGAGCCAAGCAGGGCAGCAGCCACAGCGGAGGCTTGGTCGCCTTCTCCCGGGTGATGGGGGGGCAGGGGGACACGCTGGGGGTTGCTTCGGGATGGCTCCGGAACCGGGGAGCGCCGTGCCCTGTGGGCGGGTTTTGCTGGTTGAGGAGACAAAGGTTTCTTCCAATGTCCCAAAGAGCCGAAAGCAGCGAAGCCTCCTGACAAAGAGGGGTCCAACCCTCAATGTGGCTTTTCTTCCCCGGGAGATGCGTTAGGAGCTGGCAGTGCTGAATAGAGGAGGGGATTTTAAGGCCAGAAGGGGCTGTGGGATCATCTGGTTGGAGTCCTGCAAAACCAGCAGAGATTTTCCTCCTCTCTGTCCTGGAGCAGATAAGACATGGCAGCCAAAGGAAAAGCTTGGTGTCCAAAGATGCCCTGCATGGGTTTGTCCTGCGATGGGCTCCTGTGGCAGGGGAATGGGAGTATCTCCTGCAGAGCACCACGGAATTTTCCAGCAGGATGCTGCTTAACACATTCCCTGCTAAGCTGTGGTGCAGGAGGAATCCTGTGCCTGGATGGTTCAGCCTCTCTCATTCCTCTTTTCCTCGGCCTGATTTTTCTGGGAGCATCTCCTTCAAAGCGGGGACTTGCCCATCCAAGAAGATCCATAGGGTTAGGAAAGAGGGGGGGAACAGTCACCAGGAGAGGGAATGGCTCAAAACGATTGGAGTGACTCCGGATTTCTGTGGTGCCTGTGAATGTTCTGCTCCTAGGAATGACGAGGGCACAGCTGACTCGAGGCTGAGCAGTGAGGACAATCGGGAGCAAGAGGAAAGCAGGTTTTGGAGGGCTCCAAAATCCCGAGGGATGCAAAGGGGTCAGAGAGCTCCACCTGATGCAGGTGGGGAGTTTCCCTTTGCCAGCACAGGCAAAGGAGGTGCACAGAAGTGGTGCTCTTTGGAAAACAGCATGAGATGGGTGAAGCCGAGGCAGCTGAGGGCTGAGGGAAGTTTACCCCGAGAAACGAAGCACTCAAGTGTGAGGTGCTCTGCCTCCTGCTCGCCTTCACCGTGCTCCCAGGGGTCACAGAGATGCCCCTGGAGAGCGCTGCCCACAGGAGGCCACTGCCAGGTAGGCCTACTTAAGAGGGATGTGGATATGTCACAGTCTGGATATGCTCCAGGGAAGGGCTTGAAGGAAACCGTTGTGGGCTGGTTTTGGTCTGGGCAGGCTTTTTAAGGAGGTGGGAGGTGGCGTGGTGAAACCCAGGGAAGATCTGGAGCTTTGGCTGGGGGTGGTGACCCTAAAATCTGACGGCAAAGCCATCTACAGAATATGGATTCTATAGATGTTAGGAAGTTCTTTACTCAGAGGGTGGGCAGGCCCTGGCACAGATTTTCCATGGAAGCTGTGGCTGCCCCTGGATCCCTGGAAGCGCCCAAGGCCAGGTTGGCAGGGGCTTGCAGCAGCCTGGGATAGTGGAAGCTGTCCCTGCCCATGCAGGAGGAGGGATGGGATGATCTTCAAGGGTACAATATTTGTACCCCATACAAATATTTGTATGCTTCTGTGAAAACACAAAAAGAAATGCAGAAAGCTGCCAGATCCTGGGAAATGCAGAGCTGTCCTCAAGCCCTGGGAACGGATCCTGACTGGAGAAACAGAAAGTGCCTTTCACTTTTTATTTCATTTTGACTCACCTCACCCTTGCCTGAGAAGAAAAGCAGTCTACTAAGCACTCATGACCCAACCAGGACCAGTGGTGGGGACCGAGTCAGAGAAGAGAGGTTCTGGTTCTGGTTCTGGATCCAGGGGAGCAGATCCTCCCTCCTCTGCCTCTCCATTTCCCATGGAGCCACCACAGAACCGCCTAGATATTTCAAAGTAGGTCACACGCAGGGCCCTGCAGCTCTTGCAACACAATCCAGGAACTTTTATTGGCCTCCTCCTGAGCGTTTCCCTCCAGTTTGATCGACAGGGCAGCAACGCTCCGCGGAGCACTTCCTGCTAAGGCTGCAGTTTGCTGACTCAGCACCTGGCACAATTTCCTCCCCATTATTTCCAGGTGCTAAATCACATCCAATGATAGCTAATAATTATGGTTTATCCTTTCCTAATCACGCTGCTTTCCCAGGGAAGCTGTTGCCACAGGGAGGTTGTGGGAGTGTGAATGGGTGGGGAGGGCACCAGGAGATGTTTCTGTTCACCCCGAGCCATGAAAATGTTGGAGACCCCTTAGGCTAAGCACACAAGATTCAGCCTACGAGATACTATATCTTGTCAAAAATGCATTTATTTATTCTTCTGAGCCAGTTTTCCACCAGAAAAGGAAGCTGCACCAAACTGGAGATGTTTCGGAGGTTCCCTTTAATTTCCAGGAAAAAAGAATTCACAACTTTGGTTTTTTTCTAAAGATTTTTTTTTTCTTTGCACATTTCAGATAATTTCATTTGAATTATTGAAAATGAGGCATTTTATTCCTTTCTAATTTAAATGTGATCTTATGCTAAAATAGAAAATCATTAAACCATCATAGAATCACACCTTTAGTATTTCATAGAATATACAAGTGTGTTTTATATTATTGAGGCTGAATGGTTTTATCTTCTCAAACAAAAATCTAACATTAACAAGATAAAACACTTAATCAGCCCAAAAATTCAGACTCGTACGTGGTCCATCAGATTTTCAACTCTTAAAAATGAAGTAAAACATGCTAAGAACATGTTAAGGGGGTTTTTTTTGCCCCTGGTACTAACCATAGCCATGGTATGAACTCCAAACTCCTTCATTTTGCCTAAATCCAGAACTAAAATTGATCATGGTCACCTAAACACCCCTCTAAATTCATAAATCAGCCTCACAGCTCTATAAAATGATAACTGTAAGAGATAAACCCCAAATCTGTGTTTTTTTCTCAAGTTACAACTGCTGAGTCCTGACACGAAGATGCTCCCCTAGGAACTTGAACAGATTTTTCTTAGAGAGAAATAAAAGGTGAAAATTTATTTCAGTGCAGTTGGGTTTGGTGGAGAGATTTGTTTCTGTTCATACAACATCTCCAGTCTGCTTTTCTGATTGGATTTCAGATACAGATTCCTTGAGAGGTGAATCTGTAAGATGTAAATGAATCCTGAGAGGGGTATATGGGAACCCTGTGGAGCCCAGTTCTTGTGGGAAATGTTCTGTGGTACTCTGGTGAGATTTATATTTGAGTTATAATCTTTGCCCCGTGCCTAAAATTAAGAATATTCTCTGCATTTTGCTCCCCTGAGCAAGGGGTCTTCTCATTCAAGATCCATCACTTGCACCTGAACACTTCAGACACGATTTAGTGACTGTGAAGGCAAATATTAAGTTCTGTGAAGTTCTGCTTATGGCTTTATTAATTATAACCCTGGCCCACACACACCCTGATATCATTGATCTCCGTGGATCAGGAAAGATTGAAGAGGATACAAAAGTTTTGTCATCAAATTCTCCATCTCATTGTTTTCTCCGTTGGGAAAGACAATGGATGTTGTCTGCTGGTGTTGGTTCTCAGGAGGACAGAACTTCTGAACTTCCCAGCCCGCAGAAAATCACTGGCTCAGTTCTCAGTTCTGTGTTTCCAGTGTTTTCCCAAGGGTTCAGTAACTAAATCAAATAATCAATAACCAATATGTGGGAAGAATCAAGTCACGGAACCATAGAACGGTTCGGGTTGGAAGGGGCCTTAAAGATCATCTCTTTCCAACTACACTACAACAAATTTAAAGTTAAAAACTCTCCCTAAAATCTCCTCACTTCAAGCAATGCCAACCACTGACCTTCAGAACATTCCTGCCCCGTCAGTCATTAACACTTTTGTTCATTTATAGGTTTGAGTTGGAAGGGGCCTTTAAAGGTCGTCTAGTCCAAGCCCTGCCATGAGCAGGGACATCTTGAACTGGGTCAGATTGCTCAGATCCCCATCCAACCTCACCTTGGATGCTTCCAGTACACGCTAAAGCTACTGTGACATCCCTGAAATCCACACATCAATCCGACATAAAGACAGTGGTTATTTTTAAAGAAACAGAGAAATGCAAAAGGTGTTTGTTTTGTGGGTTGTTTTTTTTTTTTAAGGATTCCAAACACATTTCCATATTCAACCCTATTTTTCACATACATACCTTAGAAGCAGATTATACTTAGCTCTAACAGCCACGAGTACAGCACAAGCCTCTTACACTGGTGCTGGCTACAAAATTTTAGTTATTTCAAGTCTGGAGAGTGGGGTAGATGCAATTTAAAATCATATGGATCAGCATTCCAGCTGGAAAAGAGCCTGTAATCACTGGTGTTGCAACTCAGTGAGGTCACTGCGTCAAGCACGCCGGACAATTCACTGCATGTATTTACCCATTTTATGGGGCTGACCACTAATGTGGCTGGCTAAAAGCTGGAAGTGTATTGGGCTTTTCTTGGTCGGGATGTGTCCTCTGATATTTAAGAGGCTTGGAGCTCACTGCTGGTTTGAAAATGCAGGGCTGCACCTTCTTTTGTGAGGTTGGTGACTCGCGGTGCTTTAGGCTTTTATTTGGTTCCACCAACGCTGCCAGAATAAGGAGGGTGTTCTTAGCTGGGACTGGGCAAGTGGGGAAGTAAGCCTGGCTTAAAATGACAGAGGAGCTAAACTTGGTCCTGATTGGGATCAGACAGCTTGGGATGAACCTCAGTGTGGGACGGTGGATCCTCTTCCCACTACCACCACAGGTGATGCACATCAGCCTGTCCAGGGTGGTGCTGTACCAGGACTCCCCAAGGGTGGTGGTGGCTCCTCTGGAGCTGATCTGAGCAGGAAAACCACACCCCAGAGGGACACAGCCCGCTGGTGCTGGGCTTCAACACCCACTGGGCACAGCCCTGCTGCTC
This sequence comes from Tichodroma muraria, assembly GCA_013390105.1. NCBI lineage: Eukaryota > Metazoa > Chordata > Aves > Passeriformes > Sittidae > Tichodroma > Tichodroma muraria. The sequence goes on from WAAG01005231.1 coordinate 75,764, forward strand.
ACAGGCCACAGCCAGGCACCATAAACAAAATATTGGAGAGCCACAAGTGATCCAGGAGCTCCTGGGGAGTCATTTCAGCCCTCACAGCTTGAACTTCAGCTCCTCGCCCAAGATAATACCCAAACCTGCCTTGAACCTCACCTGAGTGAGTGCACAACCTGCCCTGCCATAAAAGCTGATTGAACCCAAGTGAGGTTAACCAGCTTGGGTGAAAGATTTGTCTTCCTTGTGTAAAACACCATCTGGGAGCTCTTCATCTCAGTGCTTGACCTCTAAGCAGCTCTGTGAGACTGTGGGGATCTGCAGATAGTGGGTATTTTATTTCTTGGGTTAAAAATTGTGTTTACTCAAGAGGACTCTGAGCCTCACAGGCTGCGTGTTGCGCTCAGCGTTAAAACAAGGGCAAACACAGGCCCTGAAATTCAAAAATCCCCTCAGTTCCTCACCAAAATCTCTCTCTGCTTTGCTCACCTGAGCTCTCAGTTCCTGAATGCTCTGTAGGCTTCCACCAATCCCCAAAATTAGCACCAAGGTTGGTGGTGATGCCCAAAGCACCGGCGCATTCCCTCAATAGAACAGGTTGGAAGGAAAACACCCCAAAATTCCCACTGCAGACAAGAAACAGCACAAAAAATTGTGCATCTTTGAGGAAGACAAGAGGATGGTGGGACCTAGGAGCGATTTATGGGCATGATATAACATTTCTTAGCAGCACTGGCATTGTTCTACTGCGGAACAGATTGGGCAGTGTGTGCGTGACCCAACTTCGGCCTCCTCCACACCAGGAGGTCCAGCAGAGCCATGGCTGAACTTCTGAGGAGTAATTCTCAGCTCCAGAGCAGCAGCGTGGCCTCCAGGAATAAGCCAGGAACCAACCCTGATTTCCTACACCCAGCTCTCCACCCTCCCCAGCTCAGATCCATTGTCAGCACAGGCAAAGGCCCCACATCCCATTTCTTAATCCATTCCTTCCCTCCCCACTGCCAACACAATAATACCCCACTGAGGGGATCCACCTCCCAGGAAATCCTCCTTTAACACCCTCCAAAGGAGCAGCCAGATTTATCTCTGCTGTTGTTCTGGAAAGCTAAATGAGGACTCATCTCCTCTAATCCCTTCTTAAGGTTTCCAGTCGAGGCCTGTGCTCCCATATTAGCATTTCTGACAGCTCCTACGTGGGCCCTGCAAGGCTCCATGGAGGGAAATCACGTACCAGCAACTGCTCCAGGTACCCCACTATCTCTCTCTGAAGGCACAAACGGAGGAGCCTTTGCAATGACCCCATAAAAATTCCTGAAATGAGGACTTGGGTTAAATGGGCCCGGAGATCTTCTTCAGAGTGAATCTCAAGACTCGCCCGTTGCTGGAGAGTTTGGGGACTGCTCCTTCCATGTGACGCACAGCATTTTCCTTGGCCCCGTTTTTGGCATAGCAGACCTTGAGATTTCCCAGAATCAGACTCCTGGAATGGTTTGGATTTGGAAGGGACCTTAAAGATCGTCCAGTTCCAGCTCCCTGCCATGGGCAGGGACATCTTTCACTATCCCAGGCTGCTCCAAGCCCTGTTCAACCTGGCCTTGGATGCTTCCAGGGATGAACCCCCCCAAATTCTCCTGGGAAACTTGTGCCAGGGCCTTACCACCCCCTGAGTAAAGAGCTTCTTCCTGACATCGGTAGAATTCACGTTCTGTAGGTGGCTTTGCCATCTGGTTCTAGGGTCACCTACAGGGGATGGGACATTCACAGGTTAAACAACAATGACTTTAAGCTGAAGGGGAAGAGGGTTAGATGGGATGTTGGGGAAAATTCTTCCCTGTGAGGGTGGGCAGGCCCTGGCACAGGGTGCCCAGAGCAGCTGTGGCTGCCCCTGGATCCCTGGAAGTGCCCAAGGCCAGGTTGGACATTGGGGCTTGGAGCAACCTGGGATAGTGGAATGTGTCCCTGCCCACGTCAGGGGTGGAACTGGATGATCTTCCAGTTCCTCTCCAGCCCAAACCATTCCATCATCCTGGGATTCCATTAAATACCCATATATCCCCTGAGCTCCTGAACCATATTGTCCACTAACGAGACTGTTTGGAACATGTGATTTACAAGCTCCAGAATTTTCACTCTTCCCAGCTGACCTGGGAGAAGGATCTGTTTGTTGGGACGCATTTTCCAGCCTGGAACCCTTAGCAGCTTTGTAGTGTCAGGACAAATCCCAGTTTCAGTCCCGCAAGCCTTTTGCTGGCAAGTCTGGAGCTGCACATCCAATGTGAGCCGTTTGCATGGTTAAAGGCTGCCGGACCAAAGTGATCAGAAAGATGCAGCAGGTTCTCCAATCCCAGCGTGAGCACGGATCCACCTGGGAAGGAGCTCTGGGCACGGAACTGGCTCCTCCTCAGAGGAACTTCCACTGGTTTCCACCGAGAGCTGGAAGGTCTCAGCTTCTCTCGGGATTGATCTCTGCACCTGCAGAGCGAATTCCCCGAAATATTGTTGTGGTTTTGTGGCTTTTCCTTTATAATATCAAAACTTGATGCTTTGATTAGAGATGGGGAGGTGGCGGGGGGCGGGGGAAGCAGTGTGTGTGAATCTGACAGTGTTTTCTGGCATTTAGTCCCTAATTGAAATATTACCTTGAGGTATTTATAAAAAAAATATTAAATTGGCCCATATATATATATATATATATATTAATGAATAAAGCTTTAATTAGCTTTTTACATATTAAACGTACATCAATGGAAATAGTTAGACAAATAGCAGGGGTGTTAGTCACGCAGAAGCAAAGGGATGATTCAGTCAGGGACTGACTGCGCGTGTTACAGCAGCCTCTCCCTGCCAGGGCACATGTGAGAGGTGCTCAGAGGGAAGGGAAATTAGCATGAGAGATGGAAGCGAGCGCGGAGAGGGAACGCATTAAAAAAAGGCCAGGAGAAAGGCGAGGTTCCCAGTGGAATTAGAAATTAAGGGCTCCCTTGCTTACGCAGGAATAACCCGCCGAGTCCGGGGACCGGAGCGGGCTCTGCTCCCAGCTCTGCCTCGGTCTGTTACGCAGCTCCGCAGCTCGGCTCCCACCCCCTCCCTGGGTTAGGCTGACAGGTTCCCCTCCCCGTCCACTCCGATCCCAGCCGGGGGACGGGGGCAGAGCTGGGGAAGCGCAGAGTAACGGTGAGGGCAGCGGAGAGGGAGCAGAGATCGCCCCGGGACGGGGTGGGAGCTCCGACCTGGGAGGTTTTGGAGAACAGGTTAGGCAAACATCTGTCAGAGATGGCTCAGGCAGAGTGGATCCTGCCTTTGGGCAGGAGGGAGCGAGGTCCAAGCCTGATAGCTGTGATTTTAAGTGCTTCTGGAATACTGGCTGAGCCTGCCAGTCTATCCAGAAATTAGTGCAAAGTCAAAAGTGTATCATAAACAAAGTAGGTTTTTGGTAGGAAACAAGAGTATTTTAATACCAAGATGCACCCCTAATTATGCTGGCTTAACTTTCCTGCCACTTCCACTGAATTAGATATAAATTATTCTGATTTACACCTGGCCAAGAGGAGAATCAGGCCATGTGTTTTGCTGCTGACGGCCAAAATATATATTTTTACTTGACTCAATTTATTCAGCAACTGATTTGCATAGACATTTCCAAAGGCTGCTCGGTTGTTCTTTTTTTTTATTTTTTTTTCCCAGTTTTTTTGCACTTCACATGTCATCTATCCCCAACTCATTACACAGGGCAGCAGCAGTGTTGCCACCACGGGAGCTCACACTCAACAGCAAGAGAGGAATCTTCAGCAATTCCCACCCCAAGGGACCTCAGGATGTGGAGCTTTGATTTTGTTGCTCTAAGACAGGCAGGGATGAAAGCGACGTGCACTGGCAGTAAATCCTTGAGGTGCTGGGTTCCTCCAGCAGCTTGACAAGTGCCTTTCCCTCCCACGAAAGTCACCAAAATCAGTGTAAGCAGAACAGGTCATCACCTTTTCTCCCCTCCAAGTCAATACTCTGGATAAGGAGCCATAAGTTGTTCCTACCAACTCCGGAGAGCACCCACCCAGAGCTGGGGGGCGTGGGTGCACTTCAAGAACCTGTAACAGAACATCAGGTGTCAAATCAGGAATAAAATCATGTCCAGTCCTCGAATATGAAGGCAGGGTTGACATAAGAGCAAGCAGGCGTTTGGTGAATTTACAGCAGGAAGAATGAGAAGTCACAGCTGGAATTGTGGGTTTTCTTGTGTCCCTCTAGGACACAAAACAGCACGACACAGACGACAGCCCGTTCCAAGACAAAAAAAGACTTTTAATTTCTGGCTCCATCTCCTCATATACAAAATCCAAGGCCCAGTGGCATTGGAGGATGACAGTGCCACCTTTCCAATGCCTCTGGTCAACCCAACAGTCCAGCAGCTTTCTCCTCCTCCGTAAAAGAATGTAAACAACAAGTTATTTACACAAAGTGTGCGAGAAAGTTCTGGAGAAAAATGCAAACACAGAAGTCTTTTAGAAAACTTGAAAAAATCAGGGCGACATTCTTGCAATCATGCTGGCAAAGCTCTGGAAAACCCTCAGAATGTGAAAGGAAAGAAGAAAATATACTGTCATGACACACAGCCTGAGCAAAGGAAGGGTTCATCAAAGGATCTGTTATCATTTGGCTTAAAATGGGTGAACCCAGAGACAGAGATCGAAGCTGAATCAAACCCCAGAGCACCTCCCTGCTCTTCCCGCTCTCTCACAGCCCTGGCCCCTTCAGAGAGACTCCAATCCCAACCCAGAGGTTATTCCCATTCTGGGTCCCCATCTCTTGCCTTGCCCAGGAGGGCAAAATCCCTGTGCAGTTCAGGCTGGAAGAGATCATCTCCAGAGGAGAGAGGATTTCTGGAGCTGAGGGCTGACCAGTGTGTGGCACAAGGCATCTCTCTAATTAGAGCTGGTCATTATTTGAGCTTCAGAAACCTGGGTGAAACAAGGGAAGCATCGGATGAATGAAATTGGTCTGTCTTGTGAATACAAATGATGACTGATTAAGAAAATTATCTGGAGGTGTTTGGTATCCTCTGCTTCTGCAGCAGGTTGTTTGATTTTGGGGGGGTTTTTTTTGAGGTCAAGTAGCCCACTCACAGTGATGAGGGCAAGGTGAGAGCTTCACTGTTTTAAATCACAAGCAGATACAAGTTCTGGCCATTTTAGTGCTGTTATTATTATTATTATTTAACCTCTGTCTATGATTTGACAGTGAAGCCAATGGAGAACTTCCACAAATCACATTTCTGTGGTCTTATAGTCACCAAGAACACAAGGTCCTTGTCTTATTGAGGGTGTGACAGGTTCCCAAGAGGTCCCCTAGCCATGTATTCACTTTCTGTGTTTTGCTCAGCTTCCCAAACCCAACCAAGGACATTTTCAGCCTGACACGGTGGCAGGCTGACTCCTCATGGTGCTGAAATTAAACATTATTTAGGACATGACGCAGTTGAGGGTGAGGTCTACTTTGAAATTTTGGTCAGGACAATTTCCTTCAGTTTTTAAGCATCAGGATTCGTTTCTCCATATGGGGGACGAGCACCAGGCCAATCACCAGCTTGCAGACTTTTCTCAGCCATGCTGGCAATGTAAAGAAGAAATTTATTTTTCACACTTTTTCTGTTCTGATTATTTAGTGCCTTCTTAGGATTGAAAGATTTAAGGGAATGTCTCAGAACACGGCTGCTGGTCAGGGTGAAAGAGCAAGTCGTGATAGGACAAGGGGGATGGTTTTAAGGTGGAGAGGGAAGAGTTAGATTGGATTTGGGGAAGAAATTCTTGGCTGGGAGGGTGGGGAGGCCCTGGCACAGGGTGCCCAGAGAAGCTGGGGCTGCCCCTGGATCCCTGGAAGTGTCCAAGGCCAGGCTGAACAGGGCTTGGAGCAGCCTGGGACAATGGAAGGTTTCCCTGACCATGGCAGAAGGGTTGAAAACAGAACTTTAAGGTCCCTTCCAACCCAAACCACTCTGTGATTCCTTGGTTCTATGATAAATGTTCCTGCCAAGGGCCATAAAAATCTATGCATGGCAAAATTCTGAGCCTTTACCTACCTGTCCAGCAGATGTGTTCATGGAAGGTGGAGCTATTTCCTTCTGGAAAGGGAGCTGTAGCTCAGTTTTTGAGGTTTCTCTTTGGCTGGATGAGGCAGGGGATTTGTTGGTTTTCCCCATCTTTAGGAGCTGAGCTCCTTCAGCAGTGTCCTCACGTGCACTCCCCCAGTGATGGACACGTTCACAACTGGAGAAATTTCAGACAAGTGTTCAATATATTTAGCTCCCTTTTCAGCTTGAAATTTACACAAGAGCTCCGACTATAATCAGAGTATCTGTCATCCACAGCTTATCTGCTGAGTTAAAATTGCCTGTAAATCATTCAGCCTGCGTCTGGGGCTTTGCAATTTCCTTATTCCTCGGTGTCTAAATAGATCTGAAATTCCCTAGCATTGTCCTCAAGTGTTTGGGATTAGAAATTGGGAATATAATGATGCCTCTCCATCTCTCAGGTGGGCAGCTGGGGCAGAGGAGCTGTTTGAAAGTCACATTTTGTAGGACTGAGCCCCATCTCCCTTAGGAACCACAGACCCAGCCTCCAAACCATGCTTCCTCTCACGAGCTATTTATAAAAAGTAGCATTAATGCTGTGGGAGCTACATCAAATTTTTCTGCTTCCCCAACTGGGTGAAACTGAAACCCACAGAAAAAAAAAAATATATAAAAGAAAAACCAGATTGCCCAAGCCTGCTGCAGGGAGCTGAGCAGCTCCTCCAGCACCCAGACCCCCTCCCTTCTCCAAATGGAGCCTGTAAAGCAAAAACTTCTGCAAGCAGAAAAATTGCTTAATTGCCTCAAATTGATTCCATGGTTTTATTAAGATATTTTCCCAGCTCTATTATGGTTAATTATTTGTATTACAGTAGACTCTAAGGCCCCAAGCAGAGATCAGGGCCCCATTGTGCTAAATAGTGTACAAGCACTTAATAACAGAATCATTCCTTGCCCCAGATAGCTTGCAATTATGTGGGGAGCTGCAGTGGAAACACACCACAGCTCGTGTGAACACCTTTTAGGAGAGGTTAACGTGGATTTTGGGAGCCAGGAGGGTCCCCCACGAGAGCCTGTGCAGCCCCACTCCTCCTGCTGATGAGCTCTGGTGGGAAAACCTCAGGGAAGAATCTTGGTGTTCAACCAGGAGGTGAGCACCACACTTGGCTTAAGGCTTGGTGAGGGGAATAAAGAGGAAAGAAAAGTGGGGAAAACTGAACAGGTTCCTGTGCTGCTTTCCCCTTCACCTCTGCTTTGTGCTCGGGGACTGGGCTGCGGGAGGCTCACGAGGGAGCTTCTTATCCTGGGGATTTCCAGCCTCGTGTTGCAGAGGCAAAGCTCTCCCCTGCTTAGGTAAACGCTAAGGAGAGCCCCAGCCTCGCAGGGACCCTGCTTCCTCCCAGCCAGAGCGAGGAAGTGGGGCTAAAATGCAGACGGGGAAGCCTGTGCATCTCCTTCTCCCTCCTCCCACCCCTCTCCACTGCCAAACCTCTGTGGCTGCGTCTCACCCGTGCGTGGGAGATCTCAGCTCTCGAGGGGTCAGCGCTGGGGGAGCTTTTCCACACCTTCAAGCAAGCGGGGAGAGGTTTGAGACCTCGAAGCCTTGCTGGAGGTGATGTTTGGGGCTGGGAGTGTGGCAGGTTTGGGGTGAATGGGCAGCTGGTGGTTCAAGCCAGGGTGTTGCTTGTACCCCAGGTGCCGCTGAGCTCCGGGTGACCCTCAGGGACTTCACATGTCTGCACTGGCCACCTCTCCCCAGGGTCGAGAGGGTGTGAAAAGCGGCAAACTGTAGCCCCAAACCAGGGAAGAATCCAATTGTTTCTGAGCACTAAGCTCAGGACTCAAGCGGAGCAGGAACCTCTGGAGATAACGCCGCGTCTGTGTGTGTGTGTGTAAAACGGCCTCGCCGAATCCCCCAGCTTTAGCAGAGCTTTGAAAAAGATCTGGGTGGTGATTCAAAATCCAGGTTATGACCTGTGACCTTTGGATGAGAAATTGTTGCCATTTAGGATGTGTTAGGAGGTCCATCCTTTTCATCAAATGCGTGTTTCTTCTTGCTGCGGGAGGCAATCACACCGGTATATCATTAACTCGCAGAAAAGGAGGCTGTAAAAGAAGTTGATGGGGGACCTTAGCCCACACCCTGCTGGGGTCTGCTCGGAGCACAATATCCCAGCGACCATGAGATTAAGCTAAAGAGAAAAGTGAAAATGCTTTTCACGATTCACACGCCCTTTAGATTGTTTTATTAAACCATTTGAATAGGGATTTCCCTTTCGGCCGACAACGGGGCCCGGCCAATGCATAGTTCTAGGTTGCTATGACTTAGTTGGTGCTGGCTAATCACAAGTGAGGGCAAATTTCATATAAAATATCTCGGGCCATTGTCAACCTAATGCGGCGTGACAGTGCCAGCACAAAGGGGGATTCATTCACCCCAGCAGGTAATAAGGACGATTTGCCATACCAACCAGGCAGTCTCGAGGGGGGCTGTCAAATACGATCAGAGCAGCGAAATGGAGCCTCACATTCCATTCTCAGGTGGGCGAAGGAGATCCTTTTGTTCAACCATGTTGCTCTTGATAACAGAATACAATTATATTCCTTTTTTTTTTTTTTCTTCCCTCTATCCTACTGACCATTGGGGCCGTTTTGCATTGCAGTCTTTGGGGCTTGCCTTCTTTTTCTTTCTTTTTTTTTTTCTTTTTTTTTTTTTCTTTTTCTTTTTTTCTCCCACCGAGGCCAGGAGGGACCCC
>WAAG01005231.1:86543-98557 GCA_013390105.1 Tichodroma muraria
CCTGGCGTCTGGCAACCTGGCTCTACCTGTTCCAGGTACAGCCTGAAAGGTTTGGAAGTGCAAGAAAGGTTTGGAAGTTTGAGCGTCACACTGGAGGTTGCAGCTCTGTTGTGGCCCAGTGCAGATGATAACCACGAGCAGCCAGCAGAGAGAAAGTGAAAAGAAAAAGAATGAGACAAGACCCCATCATTCAGATGTTTTGGGGAAACTTGGCCTTCAGGATCTTACAAGCTGTGCTAATCCAACCTCCTTCAATCCAACATTCCCTCTTATCTGTATCGCCTTCATGTTCCCTGGCAGGAATTGCCCATTTAATAATTTCCCTCCAATGAGCTGAATCACAGCTAATCTGATCAAATGTCTTTTTAGGGCCTTTCATCTTCCCAGGGATGTGTTGACACTAGCACAGCTGGTTCAGAGGAAACAAGAACTCAATCAGAACTCCGTTCAAAACACAGATGGAACCCAAACCTAACCTTTCCTTTAAGATATGCAAAAGTGTGGTTAACTTCTTGTTATTATGCATTTGCATAAGTCTTTGCATTTAGGGGCCTGATTTTTAAGTGGTTAAGAAAGCCAAGCAAACCCTGGAGCTGGATTTTGATGAGAAACTGTGCAGAATCAGCTGGGCACGGAGCTGGCAGTGCTCTCTGTGAAGAAGGGGACAGGCTGTGGTGTCACACAGAGCAAGGGGCAGCTCCTGGGTGGCCTCACCTGTTGTGCTGTGGGTGCTGCATTTCTCCCAGAGCTGCGGCTGCTCTTGGAGCCACCCTCATCCCATTCCAGGGAAAGCCTCGGTTTCCTGAAGCCCCCAAGGACTGCTGTTCTGGCAGAGTGGGCTTCCCCAGGCTTGGAGATAAACCCACGTGGGAATGCTGCTGAAGAGGAGGGGATGTGACACAAGCCTGCACACCAGGCAGCAGGAGCTTGGGTTTCACCGGTGAACAACTCCAGATCATTCAGGCCAGCCTGTAGAAGCGTGTGGAGACTGGAGTTGTGGACTCCTCATCCCAGGAAATGTTCAAGGCTGGGCTGGATGGGGCTCTGAATAACCTGGAATAGTGGAAATTGTCCCTGCCCATGTCAGGGGGTTGGAATGGGACACTCTTAAGGTCCCTTCCCATCCAAACCATTCCGTGATTCATTAATTCTCTGATTGCAGTCTTACAAAGAGATCTTTGAGGAATGCAATTAGTGATCCTTCTGCATCCAAGGGATCCCAGGCAGCCATTTAGGCTCTGCTCCTGTTCAAAGGTTCCCCAAGTAATCAAGATCTTCAGGATAAGATTGATGGGGATTCGTATAACTCTGGACACATCTTAGTGCAATGCAGAGCTGCTCTGGAACACCCCGGAGCTGCTGCCAAGACCTGTGACCAGATGAGGCGCTGGTTAGAAAGACTCGATGTCACAGAATGATGGAATAGCTTGGGTTGGGAAGGACATTTGAAGGGACATGTAATAGAAAGATGGAATAGTTTGGGTTGGAAAGGGCATTTAAAGGTCCTCCAGTCCCACCCCTTTGCAATGAGGTGACCACAGCTCAGCCCAGGGGCAGCTCGAGGTGCAGAGGTTCTCCTGGAAGGCCCCATGGATAAACAGTGATCCCAGCATCAGCGCCACTCGCGGGGTATAAGGTATCGTGCAGCACTGGCTGAGGAGAAAACTGTCTCTTGCCCCTCCCCTGTGGAATGCTGCAGGCTGAAATGGTGCCCAAAGCTCAGGCTGGAGAGTGTAAGATGAGCTTTCTGCCCATTGCTTTGCAAATGGAGAAGCTGAGGCAGAGTTTTGGCGTCAGCAGTGTCCAGAGAGGCCCTTTGTGCAGCACGTGAATCCCACTGGGTGAGGCAGTCACCAGGCTCTGACCTTCCCAAAGCCTCCGGAGTCTTCTCAGAGTAACCACAAGGGCTCCCTGGCTGCTGCTCCTGCAGTAGAGCAGAAAATCAGGCTCAGGGCCCTTGGTGGTTTAGGCTTGGGAGTGACACCAAGGAAAGAAACAAAAACCTTAAAGATCTCAGGACCTCCGGGTCTCTTCCTTAAGCTTCCACTTAGGGAAGTATTTCCCAGCATAACCAGGATGAGCACTGCTCGCGCTGTAGAATTTGGGAATGTGCTCTGTGGAATGAATCTCCCTCCCACCAGGGAGCCTGACTTGCCCCCTCCTTTTATAGTCCTCGTGCTGGGCTCACCCAAGGCCACAACTTAACATCCTAACGGGTGGAAAGCAAACACCAAGTGTGGGCCCAGGGCCCACTTTTTAAAGGAGTAAAGGGGTAACTGGAGGTGCCAGGTCTGAGGTGCTGCAGGAGACCAACAGGCTGCAGATTACAGGGAACTTTTCCTGTAACCTGCAGTTCCTCACAGGTAATTACCTCACAGTAATGCTTGTACCTTGCAGGTGCCTTGTTATTTCGAGGATAACTGGTCTATAAGCGTGAGGTGAGCGGGGAATAGTACAGGAGGTTAAGGGAGGCCAGTTACCAGAATTATTGTGTCTGCTTAGAACTGCCCCGAGGGTTTGAGAACAGCCCCGTGCACGGTAAAAGACCCATTTTACTGCACAGTGGTGTTTTCTGAGGTGTGGGGTTGAACTGCCGGGTCATTTCTTCTGAGTGAAGAAATCAAAACTCCCAGGAGAAAGGGAAATAAAAATTGATGTCTTGGGTGAGGATGGGTCAAGGGAAATGGGAACACTGGAAACAGGGACCTCTCCAGAGGGAAACTGAAGGAAGCTGGAGGCGGAGCCAGATTTCTGTAAAACCTTTCAGTTGCTTTATCTGAGATGGGATCCTCTCTTTCTGCAATTGAGAGGAATGTGGGGAAACTGAAGCTCATCGACCTCCGAGGCTGCCAGAGCCAATATTTGGTTTCCAACGTTCCCAGTATTTTCCCCTCGAGCGCTGTCAGGGTCCCAGCAGCTGTGACACCCCTGTGATCCTCCTCCTCCTCCTCCTCCTCTTCCTCCTCTTCTTCCTCCTCCTCCCCTGCAACGGGAATGACGCTTGCTCCCCTCCAGCACTTGGGCACTGTCTGTGGGTGGATCTGTCAGCCAGCATGTGCCAAGGAGTTCCCTGTTCTCTGCCTTCCCCTGGTGCTGGGCCAATATTTAATAGTTCTGATTGGCAAATGATTTCCTGCTTGGTGATCAGTCAAAAAAAAAAAAAAAAAAAAAAAGGCATTTAACATTCTTTTCTTTTTCTCCACCTTCACTCCTTTCCCTGTGGAGAAGTAAGTCCTGTGAAAATGTGAACCTTCACTTCTTAGAATGGTTTAGCTTGGAAGAGACCTTTAAATTTCATCTAGTCCAACTCCCCTGCAGTGAGCAGGACACCTTTCCAATGGAGCAGGTTGCTCAAAGCCCCACATAATTTCACCTTGGCTGCTTCCAGGGATGGGGCATCCACCACCTCTTTGGACAACCCGTTCCAGTGCTTCACCACCCTCATCATAAAAAATGACTTCCCTGTCTGGATCCACATATTTTTCATTTAAAACCACTACCCCTATTTTAGTTCAACAGGCCCTACTGAGAAGTCTCTCCCCATCTTTCTTCTAAGCCCCCAAAGAGCATCGTAAGGTGGGGGACATCATCCCCATATCCTGAGCTCTCAATTTTTGGCTTTCAGGGACCTGCTGGTCAGCAAGCCTAGCAGAGCCCAGCTGTGCTGAGGGGCTGGAGTATCCTCTGCTGGAATCTGGGACAGGCTGGGCTGCACCGCTCCTCCTGCACGTGGATTTCAGGGCCAGCAGGCAATGCCATTTGTGTTGGTATAAGCCAGCAGTGATGCCTCCATGTGCTTTTGCAAATCCTGGGAGCTCTGACTCACCAGTCCCGTTGGATTTCACTCCTGCTGTTCAGAAAGCAGCTGTGCCTGCAACGCTGTCAGAGCCTAAAGAAACTCCTTCTCCCAAGGGCCACCAACAACCGAGCAGGCTCATTTGGTATTAATCTTTTCTGGGATTCTTTTTCATCCGAAGTGATGCAGTGGGAGCTTTCATTCAAACCCTTCTGGTTTACCCCCATGGAAATGTTTATGGGTGACCCTCCCCGCAAGGGAATGGAGAAGAGCACACACAAGCAGAGCACAGCTCTGCTCCCACCTCCGGGGAAGGTGTGTCCCTTGGTGGACCCAAGGAGGAGAGCACAGGGCGCTGAGAGCAGCCAGGTGGTGACCTTCATACTGCAGTCAAAACCCAAACTCACCTCACCTCAGTCAAAGGCTGGGCTTCCAAAGCTCTTCACAAATTCCTCACCACCTTTTTCCATTGGACAACACCTTCCAATGCCCGTGATGGCAAAGGTGCAGGAAGGACCACAGGAACCATGGAAAACTGAGCTAGGACCGGCCCCCAGTGTAAAAGGCCGGGTTGTGCTGCTCCAAATACCAGAAACACCAGGTTGTCCCCAGCTTTATTTCCAGTTTCTTAGTTCTTAGGGTTTATTCCGTTTATTTGGCCAGGATTTTTCCCTTTTAATCCAGAGTCAGCGTAGTGTCAAATGTTGCCGCAAATCCCAGCTGACAGCTTTGGGTTTATATCCCCACGAGCCAAGGAGGGAATTGAAACCCTTTCTCACATTCCCTCGTGTACCTATGGAGTCTGCCCTACCAGAAAAATGTTGGAAAGCCTTTGCACCTTCCACCCCTCAAAGATGGGTGTCTCAAGTAGCTGGAGCTAGAGGTACCTTTCTGTAGACTTTTAGATTTGGAACACGAAGCTCTGGGAAACCAGCACGACTCCTGCCCACGGTCCTGCTAAACAGATGAACCATTTCCTCTATTTCACTCCACTTTTAGCAAAATGCCTCTCCCAAGGGCACTCCAGAAGTCTGTGGTGTCAGAAATTCAGGGTTCACAGCCACACCTTTCCAATGTCTTTCCAACCATGGAACGGGGAGCAGGATCCTCTCCTCAAGAGCAGACCTGGCTGGGAGTTCTTTCCTTCATTGTCTGGGACAACTCTATTCTTTAACATGTTAATACATTATCTAGCCCAAAAAGGCACTAAATCAGTGCTTCACTCCAAGGACTCTGTTTCAAAAAGGAAAGATTTAAGGTGTCAGGAATGGGACAGCAGGGCTCAGTGTTATGGTATAGATGTGGTAAAAAGGGATTTTCAGAGCAAATTAAACCATTATATTCATTCTACAGCATCACCATAGCCCATCTAGCCACCTACCTGGGATACCTGATGTGGTATTAATCATTTAATTATGATTAATTGTTTATAATTGACCTGGGGTTAATCATTTCATCATTCAGGGAAGGATTCAGGGAAAATAAGTCACTGTCTGGGCCGAAGAACACATGAGAGTGGTTTTCACCTATCGGACAGCTGAGATATTTATGCAGTTATTCATTTGCCTTCCTCATCCCACAATCTGAGAACCCTCTGTTCGGCTCCAATTCCTTATGCCTGCAATTCTGAAGACATCACTGAATTTAGCATTGCAGACTCCTGGGGAGATAAGCAGGATTGTCCTCGGGTGTACAGATAAGGAAGCAGAAGCACAGAGTGACTGAAGGATTTGCCCGAAGTCACATAAAAAAAGCCTTGTCACAGCAGGAAAGCAAATCTTAGGTCACATCATCCTCAGGCCTCCGGATTATCAAAATTAAACCACTCAGCCAAGTGTTTTTGCACTTCGAGATGGGTTTGGTGCTGGGACGAGTGGTCAGAGAGGTTCTGCACAGGATATTCAGGGGACATTCCGTTTCTCAGATTTCAGTCTGGGATTCTTAGGAAACCCTTTCCAGAAGGGACCAGTGACTCGGAGACCTCTGCTTTAGGGGACACCCCTAAAGGCCCTCTGTGAGTCTCAGCACTTGTTCAGTGATATTCAATCCCCCCAGAATGGAGAAGCACCAGCTATCCAAGTCTCTGGACCCTGCAGGGAAACTCAGGGCAGGCAGGAATTAAACGAGCTGAAGCCAGAGATTTGGTGACCGAAAGAAAGTGCTTTAAATGCTCTGAAGCCAACATCCCCGGGATATATTGGTCCCTGTTAACCTCCTCCTGCCAGGTGACTTCCCAGAAGCTCTCCTCAAGCCCTAGCGAGCTGCTGTCTCTTGCCACCAGAACCACCCAGAGAGAAAGAGGCGACCTGACAGATACACGGCACTTCCCTGCTATCTTCGCCAAATCTCTCGCATTTCTATATGGCACCTTAATAACCCCTCATTTCCATTACAAGTGCATGCTTTCCTTCTGCTTATCTCCATCTCCATGCACTCCTCCTCCGTTCCTGCAGCCACCCCGCCGCCGGCCACAGCCCGGGGAGCTCTTCAGGGCTGCTTAGGCATGGCAGGACGGTCCCCTGCCTCGGGAGGTGGCAGGACGTGACTCACAGGGCCATGGCACCGCTCCATCTGCGTCAATATTGAACCCGGTGCCTTAAGTTAGGGGTAGGAGATGTTAAACCCGGTGCCCTAATTTCGTGGAGTCATTAAGGGATCGGCTGCCACTCTCTCAAGAGACAAACTCCTCACCTCGGTGCCCCGGGGCCAGATCTCAGCTCCTTTGCCCTGCCTGCCTACATTCCCGGGGTGGTTACGATCAGATACAACGCGATTCGCTTCCTGCTGTGCGCTCTTAAGCGGTGGCTGCATTTCAAAAGCAGGGGGGTGATTGCGTCCTATCCGGGCTGTAAAAGGCACCCAGCGCTTTCTGGGAAGAGAAGAGGTGGCTGTAACTGGTGCTTCTTAAGGCAAATCCCATCAATGCCCTCCTGCCTTTCAACAAGGGCTGAAAAGGGTGGAGAGTTTAGGTGATGGACCTGAGATATAGGGCTTGGTCTCTGCAGCCAAAACTGTCTGCCTGGAGCTGCTTGTTCGGCTGTGGCCGAGTCCTGGCCGACACAGGAATTCTGCAGGCTGTGCTGCCTGAAGCTGCCTGGGGTTTGGTGAGCTCTGCTCTTCGGCAGAATCATTGGATCACAGAATCCTTAAGGTTGGAAGAGACCAAAAAGAAGCATACATGAATCCAGCACTGCCACGTCCACTGGTATCCCATGCTCCTAAGTGCCATATCCTTTTAAATCCCTCCGTGACTCCACCACTGCCCTGGGCAGCTGTGCCAGTGCCTGACAGCCCTTTCAGCAAAGAAATTTTCCCTAATATCCAACCCAGATGTTCAAATTTCCCTAATATCCAATCCTTGACACAATTTGAGGCCGCTTCCTCTCCTCCTGTCCCTGTTCCCTGGGAGCAGAGCCCGATCCCCCCCCGGCTGTCCCCTCCTGTCAGGAGCTGTGCAGAGCCACAAGGGCCCCCCTGAGCCTCCTTTTCCCCAGGCTGAGCCCCTTTCCAGCTCCCTCAGCTGCTCCAGCCCCTTTCCCAGCCCCATTCCCTTCCCTGGACGTGCTCCAGCCCCTCAATGTCTTTCTTGTAGTGGGGGCAATGCACAGGGAATTCTCTGTGCTGAGCTGATGGCTCCTGCTGAATCCAAGCTGGGATCCACAAACCGAGGACTTACAAACCAAGGCCACCCCTCTCCTACCCACACAGGAGAAGTTTTCCTGCACAAACACCATGGCTGTAAACATTTTCTTTTTGTTCTAAGCTTGGCAAGGCACAGGGGGTCTCCACGAGGTTTGCAAACATCAGTTCAGCACCCAGAGCACCTTCCCAATGAGCCAAAGGCCTGGATCAGATCTCTCCTGAGCAGAGGAAAGGTGATTCCCAAGAGATGAGGGCTGAGCTAACCAAGGAACGTGCTTTAGTCACAGTCAGAGGAAAACACATCACCCTTGGCTCTAACTTGGAGATACCTGGATTTGATGGATTGGCCACCTGGTGGGTCAGGAATTATCTGTGTGGTGGAATTCTAGGAGATGCAGTGGTGCTCCTTGGGGGTTGGTGCTGGGGGTGGCTCTGCTGGTGACATGGACAGGCTGAGTGGTGCAGTCACACACTGGAGGGAAGGGATGCATCCGGAGGGAGCTGGGCAGGCTGGAGATGTGGGTCTGTGCAAACCTCATGGAGCTCAACAAGGCCAAGTGCGAGGTCCTGCTCAAGGGTCAGGGCAACCCCAATCCCAAACACAGGCTGGGTGGAGAACGGGGTGAAAACAGCCCTGAGTAGACAAACTGGGAATATTGGAACTACGTGACCTTTAAGGACCTTCCAATGCAACCATTCTGTGATTTTATTTCAAGATCAGTCGGGCCACACTGGGAGGATGTGGGAGGTGTGTCCGCCTTTCCCTGGCCAGACTCTGCACCCCCCACCTCCCTACCAGATTGTAATGGCATCCACCCCACCACCTCACCTTACTGGCTTTTGTGAGAGGCCTTTTATTTTTCAGAGACTCCAGGGTTGGTCAAAAATGTCCTTGGAGACCTCATATAAAGCACCCCACCCCCAGAATTTGGTTTCTGGATCCCACCTGGACTTAGGCAAGCACAAGATAGAGTCCACAGTCCTGTTTGAACGTGACTCTGCTGCTCGCACTCGAAGCTGAGCTTTCACAGTCAAGAACTGCATGGTCATCATTTGCAGGATGCTGGGATCCTCCAGGCTGGACAGATGCTGAACAAGGGTTTTTCAAAATCACACTGGGGACCTGAGGGTTCCTGCGTGTTCCTTTTTTTTTTTTTTTTTTAAGCCCTCAGTGACTTAATAACCTCCCCGAGTGCCCTGACAAACATGTTCCAGGGCATTGCTCATCCCTTCAGCCTGTAAGTTCATGCACGTTGTGGCATTTGCATATTGTTGTATTTGGTAGCCTTCCCAAAGCAAAGCTTGACTTCTTGCTTAAGCCTTCAACCCAGCCCGGACCGCTCCGCAGTTGTGATTGCTCCCCGAAAACATGTTGACTTTTTGGCTTGGTGCATTAAACTCTCTTGATGTTAGTAAAGCCTGGAAGCATCTGGAAGGCAAAGATTAAGCCAAAATGCTTCCCAGGGAAAACTCAGATCAGCAAAATATGGTGCAAGGCAGGTTTGAGTGGTTTTTGAGTAGTCAGCTGATGCAAAGCTCAGTGGAAGCTTTGGTGAAGCTGCATCAACTGAAAATGTGACTTTGTGCCTTTATGGATCCATTCATATTTCAATGTCCCCACGGAATCATCTGAAAAGTACCAGGGAAGCAACACAATTTCGAGGATAACTGGTCTATAAGCGTGAGGTGAGCGGGGAATAGTACAGGAGGTTAAGGGAGGCCAGTTACCAGAATTATTGTGTCTGCTTAGAACTGCCCCGAGGGTTTGAGAACAGCCCCGTGCACGGTAAAAGACCCATTTTACTGCACAGTGGTGTTTTCTGAGGTGTGGGGTTGAACTGCCGGGTCATTTCTTCTGAGTGAAGAAATCAAAACTCCCAGGAGAAAGGGAAATAAAAATTGATGTCTTGGGGTATTCCCCACTTGCAAAGCAGTTTGAAAAGTTTGGTTTTCATTTTGGCACAGTGTGGAAAAAGCAGTGGCACCCAGGAAAGCCTTCCCTGCTCCCCTTCCCTGCCCAGCTCTCCCTGGGACGGAAGACTGTGATGGAAGTTCTCCACAAAGACTAAAACTCCTCAGTCCTTAACCATGACACCTTTTGGCTGATCCCACCCTCCAGCCTGGGGCAATGGCACAAAAGGAAAGCTCATTTCCAGTCCCCTTGGCAGGGACCTTGATTAGGCAAGTGAGGAAATCTTGGGGCAGGTGCAAGGTGCACCTTGAGCGTTGTCACTGAGTGAGAGGCACAGCCTCGGGAAAAAGGGATGGAGGGTGGGGACAACGTTTGGTTTACATCCTGAGGATTGAGGATGTGACCATCCTGGCATTTTCCTACCTTCCAGCCACCAGCACCTCTCCCTGTCAAGGAAGAGGAGTTTTACCTGGCGCTGGTCCCACTACCAAGTAAAGCATGAGGCTGTTGTTAAGTGTAAATTTCACATTTTTTTTTGTGAACATACCCAAGTTCTGCATGTCTGAAGCAAAGCCCATGGCTCAGGGTCTGGCTGTGTGGTGCATTGACTGCACAGTACCGTATAGAATATTCCATGTGCCCCCCGAAACTCAGGTTTGCACAGCTTCCTGTGCTGCCGTGGCCCTACCCAAAGACCTGAGGATGACCCCAGTCAGAACTTTTTGGCTGACCTCAGTGGCCTTGAATCAAGCCTGGTCCTGTCTGCACTGGAGCTCGTTTCCTAGCAAAAGAAAACGTCCTTGGAGCAGGTCCAAGCCAGACCACAGGGAAGAGGAGGATTTCCTGGCCTCCTGCCATGCCCTCCAGAGAAGATGCTCACGGGACTGATCAAATCCATCCTTCACCGGCCCTTACTCACTGACCTCTCTCTTTCACAGCCACCAGGGAGTCGGCCTTCGTCCACGCCATCGCCTCTGCCGGGGTGGCTTTCGCCGTGACCAGATCCTGCGCCGAGGGCTCGGCCACCATCTGCGGGTGTGACACGCGCCACAAGGGCTCTCCTGGGGAGGGCTGGAAGTGGGGGGGCTGCAGCGAGGACGTGGAGTTCGGGAGCATGGTGTCCCGGGAGTTCGCAGACGCCCGGGAGAACAGGCCCGACGCTCGCTCGGCCATGAACAGGCACAACAACGAAGCTGGAAGGACCGTAAGGACATCTAAGTTTCACCTTTCACCTTTGTTGTTATTTTCTTACCTGATGTAATGAGTGGTGGGAGGGAACTGAGGGGGCTCAAAAGGCCTAAATCTGGGCAAATTTACGTCACAAAGTGGTGGTACCTGTCCTATGACAGTTCTACATCGACGTGCCTGGTCTGTGAAAGCTCCACGTAAATTCGCCCGCACAGACCTAAACGCCTGCCTTGGAGTCAGCTGTCCAGATCTCTTTCATAGAGAATGCATCAAGGCATGTTTAAGATGAGATTTCATCCCATCTTATGAGGATATCTACCCCCAGAAATTGTGGATGCCCCATTCCCTAGAAACATCCAAGGCTAGGTTGGACAGGGCTTGGAGAAACCTGGTCTAGTGGAAGGTGTCCCTGCCCACCCCAGGGTGGCTGTAACTGAATGATTTTTAAGGTCCCTTCCAACCCAAATCATCCTGTGATTCCATGATTAGAGTCATTAACTCAATTAATAATGTCCTAATTGTGCCTGTTCCCTTCCATTGGCTGTGGGGCACCTGAAGTTTGAGTGCAATTGTCCATTCCCCTTCTCTGCAGCCCTGAGGGAAGAGAAGAGCAGGAGAACTTTTCCCATAACCCATCTTCTCAACCCTTCATCCTCCTGTTTCCTGCCCTCCCTTGTGTTCTCAACCCTCTCCTATTTCCCAGGAAATATTTAAACAAAATTAGAGGCAAAATGACTCTGGTACCTTCTGATTAAACTTGGATCATGCTCTGAAGTTTTTTTAATCCAAACAATCCTGGAACAAAATGTTTTGGGGAAAAGAAAGCACAAAATCTGCCTTATACACAATGAATCTTTTTCCTAGGTGGAATAATCCCAAAAACGAGATATTCTTTTTTTTTTTTTTTTCCATCTCAAGAATAGCCCATAAATGCCCCAAGAATGTAATTTGTGGAAAACAATTTGTAGAACTGAACCACAAAGCCCTTTCTAACAGAGATTGTGCCACATCTTCTCTGAGATAACAGCGAACAGGCTAATGTGGGCTTGTCCCCTCAGCAGGAGGTCTTGCACAGATCCAGGAGGACAGTGATCTGTGCAGTGAGCTGTTGCAAAGCCATCACAGTTCCTGCCCAGTGAGCACAGGAACACCCGTCCTCAGGCAGGCTGGGGTTTCTTGAGAGCTCCTGGAGTGGATACTGGGAATTCCCAGTGGTGTAATCCCACCTCACACCACAGCAAATCTGTTGGAATACAACTTTTGAAAGGGAAATAACACCAGAAACCAAAATTGTCTGCAATGGAGACGACCACAAGCTATAATGTGGTTTCCTCCAGCTCTGGCCAAAACTACCCCAGGGATGGGGCAGTGCTGATGGCAGCTACTGGGAGAAGCTCTGTAGAGTGTAAAGGAGGGATTTCCTTTAAAGTGAGAATTTGTTTTAAAGTGAGAACCCTTGGGAAAAAAAAAAAAAAA
>WAAG01005231.1:98600-108997 GCA_013390105.1 Tichodroma muraria
ACATCCCCGTGATCACAGGCCTGCAGAGGTCTTTTTACTCTCAGTCTCATTTCTTGACTCTGAGTTCTTCTAGGACATTTTACAGGTGTCAGAGATTAGAGAGAAGATGTCACAGATGTCTGAAGTTTTAGCTTTTATATTTTTCAGATTCTGTGTTGTTTTAGTGTATAGCTCTGGGCTTCACGTTAAGTGTTGGTGAGCTCTCTTCACAGAGTAGGAAGACAAAACAATTCCTTCTCTAGTTCGGGACCAAGGACAACCAATACAAATTTCAAGCCCAAAAGCAAAACCAGCGGAGAAGTGAAGAGAGAAAAACCAGGAGGATGGAGCTTCATAACCTGAAGCTGTAGCTGGACAATGAACTCCAACGTGCTGATGGAGCAGAACTTATAAAAGTGTGGGACCTCGTGGCTAGGTGTCCATTTTATGAGAATTTTGGGGTTTAGCCCAGCCAGGCTGTTGCACTGCTCAGGGTGTATCCATTGAGGCCTTTTGATAAATCCCTACTTTATCCTTTTGCACTGTCTGGGCTTTGTTCCGGGTCAGCCTCCGAGGCATCGCCACGACCTGAAATCCCACTGTTTTAGGAAGCACTGGTGTTTTCTTCCAGGCCTCCATACTCGAGCGTTCCCAGCTAAACCTGAGCCATGGGCAATGCTGCATATTAGTTCCCATAGGAACTCCAACCCTACTGCTCCGCCAGGAGTTTTGATTAAGTTCAGCGTGATTATACGAACCAAACCTTCTGTGGTTCTCTCTCGTGGCTAATTACAACCTGCTTTGCGGTGGGTGATGCTCCGTAAATAACACAGGAAAGCACCTGGTGAACACCAAGCTGCTGATTCATGGCAAATCTCTTGGACTCAGGCTGGCACTCGCCTGTTCACGTACCCAGAAATTTGCTGATCGCTCTGAAAATGCAGATTATCAAGCCGTTGCATAAGGTTGTCTCCCACCTCAGAGTACTGGAGGGCAACACCTCTGTTTATTTAAACTCATTTTATAAGAGGTAAAAACAAGTAGCGAACTCCTGGGATCAATAATCACCCTCCCATTTATCCCAGGAAAATGTTTTGTGTTGAAGTCTGAGTCTTTCAGATCAAAAGTTGGACTCTTTTTTTTTCCCTTTGAAATGATTTTAGAAAAATCATAACCATGGTTATAAAATAAAAATAAACTCCTTTACAGTTTCTGAAAGCAACCATAGCAGGCTTGAACATTGTTCACTTAAGTAAGCATGAAATATATATAAAGGATGGAGTTCTGTTCTAGATAGTTAGGGCATTTCATCTTCCTTTTACTTCCAACAGAAAAGTTTCATTTTTCATTTATAAAGGCATTGTTTGGGTAGCTCTGTGTGTTCTTTGCTTCTCTGCCCAGATGTGTTCGAATTCTTTTCCTGTGTGGCAACTCTGCAATATTCCCACATGAACACTGATAAGACAGAAGTCAATAAGCTCAGAAATCTCCTTGGTGAAAGTTTTTGGCAAATCCTTGAATTTGAGTTGGGAATCAGAACCAGTCGCTGAAAACCACAAAGTGCAGAAATTTTATGGCTTAGACCCAGCAGTGAGCAGAGCACTGAATGGGGGATAAGGGGATTTCTGTTCACAAGAGTACAAATACATCTATGAAAACATTCATAATTCCTTGGAAAATCATGGCTGAGTAGCAGAACGTCCTAAGTGTTTCAGTTGCAGGTTAACGTGTTCCTTCTCCTCTGCCTTTCTTCTCTTTTGCAGTCTATCATTGAGCTCATGCACCTCAAGTGCAAGTGCCACGGGCTCTCGGGCAGCTGCGAAGTGAAGACCTGCTGGTGGTCCCAGCCGGACTTCAGGGTCATCGGCGACTACCTCAAGGACAAGTACGACAGCGCGTCGGAAATGGTGGTGGAAAAGCACCGGGAATCCCGCGGCTGGGTGGAGACCCTCCGGCCCAAATACAACTTCTTCAAGGCCCCAACTGAGAAGGACCTGGTTTACTACGAGAACTCGCCAAACTTTTGTGAGCCCAACCCTGAGACAGGCTCCTTTGGGACCCGCGACAGGATCTGCAACGTCACTTCCCACGGGATTGACGGCTGCGACCTTTTGTGCTGCGGCCGCGGGCACAACACGAGGACTGAGAAACGGAAAGAGAAGTGTCACTGTATCTTCCACTGGTGCTGCTACGTGCGCTGCCAGGAGTGCATACGAGTCTACGACGTCCACACGTGCAAATAAAGCAGGCAAAACCCTTGGCCGGGCTCCGAGTGGAGAAATGGATTTCGAGCCTACTTCCTCTGAGGTTGCAGACGTGAGAGAAGTCTACTTTTTTGATATTAAAAGAATAAAAACTGGACAAAAAAAAAAAATATATAAAATAAAAAGGCTAAAACTGGTTGGATAGAATAGGTCTAATGACTTCTGGGCTATCCCGAAGTACATCTGGCAGTCACACAAGTTCTGCCCCAACGCCGATGCCTCCGGCAGGAGAGCAGTGTTTTCCACCAGCCCACAACACCGAGCTGGAAAGAAGAGCATTAGCAAAAGCATGGATTTGCTCTGCTCTCACCCACCTGAAGTGACTCGTGTGATTAAGTGTCCTTTGAAAGACTTGCATCTTCCTAAGCATCTCCTTTTCCCTCAGCCAGGCAGGGGCTGTGCTGAACGGCAGCAGCACTGAGCTTTCTGAGAGATCTCTCTGCAAACCCAAATGGCCAGACAGTGTAATATGAGCAACAGCAGCAAAAGAAATAAAAGCAGATAAATTAAGGATTTTTTTTAATAAAGAACATAACTACTTCTTTGCTTTTGCCTCGGAACCAGAGAAGTCTACAAATATCTAACAGAGCTGCAGAGTGGGCAAGCTCTTGTGAAATCTTTAGCGTAGTAGCTTCTGCCAGATTTGACATAGGATTCCGTGACCTCTGTAGAAAGGGAAGGAGGGAGAAGAAGAGGGAGACAAAGAGAGAAAACTGCTGATGAATTCCTGTAAATGCCCTGTTGGCACACAGGTGATGTGCACAGTATTGAAAACTTCAGTGTCTCGTGCGTGAAGTGAAGAGGGCTCAGTGTGTGCATTGAGAAGAGCACAGTCCCACAACTGGGAATGCTGCTCCAGCCCTCCAGCCCGGGACGTGGCTCAGCCAGTGAGGCTTCCTTGGAAGCATGGTGCAGTGAGTCTCCTGGGGCTGGACACTCACTCCTGAGCACAGGACATCCATCTCCTCAGCACCCCAGGGAAAGGATGGGAAGGGAAGGTGTTCACCCTTCCCACCTCGTTGGGAAGATCCGTCGCCAGCAGTGGAAAGTGCACTTAGTTCATCCACTCTCTGCACCTGATGCAGGCTTCCCGGGCACTTGGCAACAGCCTGAGCCCACAGGTCTGTCGGGAGCATGGATCTGAAGGACTCATTGTCACCCATTAATTTACATGAGGGTGAACCAACCCACCAGCACCACCACACCCCACAAGCTGGAGCAGTCTCAGACTCAAACCAAACCTTGTTCCACACTTAATTCCTGCAGCCATTCCCACCTGTAAAAGTGGCACAGATTAAAATGGACAAAACCCGGAGTCTGAACCAGCCCAGAGTTTGGGTAAGTTTGGACACAGAGCCAAATCCCAGCTCTGCAGTGCTGGCCCATCTCTGCTGCTCACCCCTGACTCCCCACCTTTGCATGTTGCTCTGCTTCCAGTTCCAGATCAGGATCACAGTTTACAGAAACAGGTCTCACCTCCTCCGTGGGCATCAGGACTTCCTTCAGGGCATCAGGCATGAACTCAGTCCATCACCTCGGTATTTACAGCACTGTAACCCTGCTTGGGTTAGTCCTGGTCAATGCTGGGATAAATGAGGGGTGAACCAAGCATGGAGTCGCAGCCTGTTTCAGCCCCAGATGCACTTGCCCTGTGTCCTCTTTGCTTTACCCCTGCTTTTGGGTTCCTATCCTGGAAAAAGGACAATGGACTGATGTTTATTTTGTCTTTTCGGCACAGGAAGGGAAACAGGGCATGAGTTAATTCCCATTTCATGGCAATGTAATCGTGGCTGTTGGCTTGGTTCACTCCTGGAAATCTTTGTAGAGAAATCAGAGCGCTCTTCTCTTCGTGTCAGCCTTTTCCCAGGAACCGAAGGAGGGAGCGTGCAGAAGAAGAAGGGAACAAACAGAGCTTAATCCCATCAGAGAGAAAACAGGAGGAAATGATGCCTCCAAGGGTTGGCTCTGAGTCACGGAGTCTCCTGGGACTACTCCTAGGCTGGTGCAGTTTATGCATCACCCATTTGTCTCAGGGCTGTGCCCAAGGGCACAAGCAAGATTTGCTTATTGATGGAGCCACTTCTATCAGTGCTTTGCAAGAAAAAAAAAAAGTTGCAGTGAAATGAGAGCAGAAGGAGAGAGGAGATCAAGAGAAGCAAAGAAAAATATGGGGCGAAAATCAATCTGCGATACCTGTCCGTGTACACACTGCACCCCATTGATGGCCACACACCAAGTGGAGAAGGCAATAGATCACTGAAAGCTTAAATGAAGATCAATTAATGGATGCATGACTGATTTTCATAGTGCAGTCTTGGAGAAAAGGAAAACTTAATCATGGGAAATAGAGAAGGAAACCAGTGCAGGGGGAGATTACATCTATAACCAGCATTCAAACACAATCTGTCAAGAAAGCAAATGCTCCAGAAAGCCACGTGTGGGGTGGAAGACATTGATAAATTGGAGAGGATGGGATAAGGGAAGATACGTCTGATCTGCTTAATATGATGCAGTGCAAGCAGCTGCAGTGAGAGATGTCAGACACGTCCTACCAGGAACTTCCGTCAATAAACGGTGACCCAACAGTGAAAATTCAAATCATTGCAGGCCACGGTCCTTTCAATCCATTGACTTCAGCGTGGTCACACCCACAACTGGTTTTACCCTCAGATTTTTAAGCCAAGGGGTTTCAAACTCCTTCTTTTATACCACACCAGTGAAGAAATGGGTTGAAGGATTTGGCTTCCGTGCGTGGGAGCTGGAATCTGACCCCAGCCCATCCACAAACATGTTCACATCCACCATTTCTGCTTTTGCACCAGAACAAGCCCAGCATCACCAGCAGGTGAAGCTTTTTGGAAAGCAGGGGGAGAAGAATTGAAACTGGGCGTTTGCTGAGCAATTGCCTCAAGAGGTGAACAAATTTTGACTGCAACAGTGGGATTTATTTCATCTGGTCTAAGCTATTTATCTAATTTTCTGCTGGGATCAATGGCAAGAAACAAATCCAGAAGGTGATTCATTATACTTAGGATGGTATCTAAGTTATATCTGGTTAAATGCCCTCTGGGTGTACCTCTGACTTCAACTGCTGAGCTCAGAGTAGATGATGAGCTCTTCCGTGGGTCCAGACTGATGATGAGAAGTCCACCATGAGTCAAGGAGGTGAAACTACAGCCTGGTCTTCATCTGAGATGGGCTGGAAGTTGTGCTCCTGCCCTCCAAGCTGGGGTCAGGCTTGAACCAGCTCAGTGGCTGGGGACTCCCCTCTCCCCATTCAAGGGGTTTTTAACGAAGCCTATGGTTACTTGTTTGGTTTGTTATGTAATTAATCATCTCTGTGATGATACGATGTAAGGGGTTGAGCAGCTGCTACTAAAGTCAATGAAAAACGCCTGCGTGAATTCTGTTCATCACCCCAAGCGCACCCGGGGGTTCCAGTCCTGGCTCTGACTCTGCCCTGAGGGGGCAAAAGAGCCTGTGAGGGGTCTGGGAGCTGGGCCTGCGTCTGACCCCATGGTTTTGGACAGGGCACTTGGGCCACTGCTCACTGCTACACATGAATTTGGGAGGTGTCTTTGGAAAACTGAGATCCCTCTCCACTGCCTGCACCGGCCCTCTCGAGTCAGGGTTTCCACTGCACTGGTGAGAAAAATTTAGTCAATGATGAGTGAGGTGCCATCCTTCCCTACAGGAGATGGTCTGAGTACCACCCAAAGCTGCCTTCTGCCTCAGGTTCTCCTGTGAAAACAGTAGGACCCTACCTATGGAAGGCTCTTGGCACTTCACTCAACTTCATTTTTATTCAATAATATAAATAGCTGGTGGCGTATTATAGGTGCCCTTCAACGTTCTGCTGGGGCCCAGATGTTGTTGCAATGGCCTAAGACCCACACAGATCATAAACCTGGGCAGTCAGAGACCGCTGGGTGTCCAAAATGACCCGAGATGTCTTTGTGCAGGCAGTTGAATCGGGCGCTTCTCTGGAAATGGTTTTCTGTCAAACCTTCTCCCTCACCTTGGCGTAATGCTCCAGTTTATAATCAAAAGGAAAACATCATTCATTTGCCACAGATGGGGGCTGGCCATCTTCACCCCCGTGCTCCCTGGTGTCCTTCCCTTCAGTGTCCACTGCTGTGGTTTGTCCTCAGGCAGATGGTTTGTACCAGGGCTGTGTCTGGCAGGACCGGGGAAAAGGGAAAAGATGTCACCCAACAAGGGAACAGATGTAAAAAATATAAGTAAAAAAGGACCATAATTCCACCCTCTCACATGCTGCTATCCAACCTCTCCTTTAGCTGAACACATGGGTCAGACGGGCCCCATCAGTTCCACATCCAGCTTATTAAAGACAGTGGAGTTACCTGCGAGGGGTGAATTTGGCCTCATCTCTTTTCTTTCTATGAAAGAAATGGAAATTTTAGGAGTTTGCTTGTTGATTTTTTTTGTTTGTTTATTTTTTTCTTCATTTGGTTTAGTTTTAGAATTTGGGGGCTTCTCTTTCTCAGAGAAAATGAAAATATTGGGAGGGAAGTGCATGACATTTTTGTTGCTTGACCCCGGTGTGCCTCTCTCAGCTGAGTGTTGTGCCCAGCACTGACAGTCTTCTCCAAAGCATTTTGAAGTCTCTAGAATTGCTTCCACTCCTTGTGGAAAGCTTCATGTGCAGAACTAAAGCACTCAGGGTTTAATTTTTGGAGGGGATTGCAGATACAACCACACCACAAAATGCAACATGGCACAGAAATCCCTGAGTCAGCACCGGCCACGTCAGCCCTGCAGTGCTGTCACCTAAGCTGATCATTGCAGGTTTTCTGTGTTAACAAACCTCAGAAAACAATTTCTTCTGCCTCTCAATCTCAAATATTTTTGGTGTTTTCATTGCATTCAGATATACTGCCACAGAAATATCCATGGATTATGTTACATTTGTCATGTGTGTTCATATTCTTATCATGCCCCCATCCTTAAATTCATACACAGGAGAAATGTTCTGAGCGTTGGGCCACTTTTTTATTTTTTTTTTCGTCTCCAAGGCTTGGTTTCAGTGTTGAAAATCTGGTGTTTGATGTTGTTAGGGATATTCAGGGCTGCAGCATGAGCACTCTGCAGGAGCTGGGAGTTGTGGATCCAGTCCTAGGATCTGCACTATGGAAATTACTCCAGACTTCCCTTGATGCTTTAATGAAATCCATTTGGGAAGATGAAAACAGGGCCATGAAGGGCACCAAATCCAGCTGCCCTGCAGATATCAGCCATTGCAGCTGGTTCCATGGGCTGCCCACAGGGAAAATAACTCCTGGCTCTCCCAGAGTCCTGCTCCAGGGCTGAAGGGATCACCCTGCTGGCAGTGGCAGGGTGAGAGGGATGTTTGCTCAGATCTGTCATTCCTGAGCTCAAGCAGCTGTTGGGGTGAGAAGATGTAAGAGAGTGTTGGATGATGGGAGAGAGGGTGGGCTGGGTGGGACAAGATCTTATCTCTCCTTCATACCTGTAGTTTCCTATTTTCTACCTCCCTCCAAGCTAAATCTTGGCTGTTTTAGCAGTGACTTCTGCTTGCGGGAGTATCTCTTTCTTTTAGAGTTCCCCTCTCCCACTGGAAGCAGCAGTGGCATCTGGCTGAATTGTTTTACTCATGGCTTAACCCTTCCATCCTCCCGTTTCCTGCCCTCCCCCGTGTTCTCCAGCAGAGCTCCTGATCTGCAGCTCCTCACCCCCTGGCTCAGGTCTCCATTAGCAGCTGTGGGGTGCAGATCCCTTGGTTTCCTCTGGCCTCCACTGCAAAGAAGGGGTGTTTAGTCCTCATTCCTGCCCCTCCCAGTGTCTTCATGGGCTCGGGCAAGTCATCTGCTCCCACTTTGCTGCATTTTCCAGAGGGGTTTTTGGTGCATCTCCACCGAGGAAGAGGAGATTTTTCTCAAGCAGGAACAAGAGGCCAGAAGTCGATTCCCAGGCAGTGGTACCTACAGTGGGATTTGGAATACAAAGTGAGATGCTTAAAGGCAGGTATCTACATGTGTGCTAGGTGCTTAAACCCCCATACAAACCAAATTATGGGCTCCATTTGCTTAAACTTAGCATTTAGGGCTGAACTAAATTATTGAAATAGGTGTCTAGAGCCATCTGGGATGCTCCAGGGTACCCCACTGGCTCCTAAAAGCTTCTCTGGAAGAATGTGGGCTTCCCTTAAATCTCAGGGCTTATCTGACAGATCCATGCAGATGCTTCTCCATCAGAGATGGGTGTTTAGATGTCTGACTTCCATGCAGACACAGCCTTGTGGACATCCACAAGTGTGTGTCTTCATCCACGAGCAGGATCTCATTCCGAAAGATTCCAAACCCTCTTTAGATTCTCTGAGATGGAAAACTGTTCATGGTCTCAATTCTCACTTAAACCAACAAATATCAGGTACGAGTGTCTCAAGGGGAGCAGAAGGTGAACCTATTCTGTAAAAATAACTATTTGAATCCATTTTACTGCCTGGTTTGTCATGGCTTTGACCCCAAGGGAGCATCTTCTGCTCTTCCTGTTGAGGAGCACGTGATGGAAATGGACAGGTCCCACCAAGACATGCACGGGCAAATTCCTGCTCTTAGGTGGACACCAGCCAGACAGAGAAAGTTCCTGAGGCCACAAGGGTCTTTTCCACATGATCCCCTCCTCTGTCTCTGTAGACCTTTTCTTACACGTGTTCTGCACACCAGGGGAGGTCTTGGACAGCCCTGCATGGAAGAGGGGAAAGTGTGAGGAGAAGCTTCCCCCATTTCCCTTTCTTTTCCAAGTTTCTTCTTATTATTTATTAGTATTTATTTATTTCTCTCCATTCATTCCACTCCACCAAAACTCCTGAAGGCAGGTCTGCTGCAGACACGGGCTGAGCAAGCAGCTGAGTGTCACCCACGGTTTTGAGGATGGCACCATCGTGTCAGAGCTCCTTCCCAGCGCTTGCCACCTGCTGCTGCCACTTGGAAAGCACAAGAGGTCTGAGTCTTTTCCAGTCAGCCTCTCAAAAACTCCAAAAGACTTCTGTACAGATAAAGTTCTCCTGAGTCTCTGGTGTAGTCCTGGTTGTCCCACCTGCCCCCAGCTGATGGCAGCTCAGCCTTCACCTCTTCATCCCCGTGGGGACCCACTCGATCAATCCCTTGTGGCGTCACTTTCTGTCACTCCCAGGACCAAACCTGCCCAAACAAGACCTGTCGTAGCTTTGGACTCTCTGACAAGCCCACCAGCAGTGTGGAAGACGTAAACCACAAACCTGTAGCACCCCAGGGGATTCCCCCACGGTACAAAACATGCTTGTCCAGCAGTCAAGGACAAGTACCTTCTTGTGAGTGGGTTTTTTCGCCGTTGCTTTCCCTTCCCACAGACTGTCTGCCTGATTACATCGCCTCCTTCAAAGCTCCATCGCTGTCTGTAACCCCTGCCCCCACCCCGCCCGAGCACCCCCTGTGTACAGATTGCATGTATGATACAACCTGAAATTCCAAAGCTATTGTACAAAGTAGAATTGTCACCTTTTTTTTTTTTCCCCCTCTCAGTATTTTGTTAAGTCTGATGATTTTTTTATGATTATTTATTTTATGAATAAATGTATATATTAGTAAGAGTATATATTTGCGGAAATAACTCATCGGGACAGTGTTGTTGCTCTGCTGCTGTGCTTGTGACCTCATTGGCTTTTACCCTATTTTCTACTGACAGCACATTAGCAATGTCTTGTAACTGTTTTTTGTTACCAGTTAAGTTTGATAGATGTGTTAACTTTATAATGAAAATTAAAAAAAAAAAAAAAAAAAGCATTAATTTTAACCTGCGTTTGGGTGCTTTTTTCCCACTGTTCTGTAGTTTCGGCTGGATGGTGTTTCATATCACGGGCTGAAATTCAGCTGGGGAGAAATAAGAAATAAACATGCCTTCCTTCTGTAGGACAGGAGCTGTGTGCTTCAGAAGAAGAGACGTCCCCTGTGTCATCACCATTTAACCCATGCACAGCTTCAGTGGGAGGTGACAACCCAAATATGAATAAAACAAATCCTCTTAAACTGCTATGAGTCCATTTCTCAGCTGAGCATCACCAGGACAGAGACACAGTTTTTTCCTCCAGGGCAATAAAAACCCAGCATGGCAAAGGGATGAGTTTTCACAAGG
>WAAG01005231.1:109175-128943 GCA_013390105.1 Tichodroma muraria
GAAATTATTTTATACATAATAATCATGGCCTAAAATTTCCTTCCTTCCTTCCTTCCTTCCTTCCTTCCTTCCTTCCTTCCTTCCTTCCTTCCTTCCTCTGTTTATTACTTGAGGTTGGGAGCCTCTTGGACAGTCCTGCAGCTTCCAAGGCTGCAATTATGCTGGAAAAAAGAACAGATTGGAGGGATACAATTAGGGGGAGACCCTGTTGACAGGCAAAATAGGGAAAACCACGTTCCTTTCATTGGAACTGCCATGGCTGGCCTTCCATTGAACCTTCCATGGGCTGCGTGCAGATAAATCTGCTCCTAAAAGGAACCCTGAAACTGCCTTCCCCATTTCTTTGTCCTCAGTGAGGGAAGGAACCCTCATGCAATGGGTTCATTGATCCAGAAAGCAGCACAGCTTCTCTTTGGAACTTCCAGTTTGACTGGATGGGGCGGAGAGGGGCTGGGTTGGCTGCAGGGGGACAGGGCAGCATTTCCAGGGGCTCTGTGCTGGAAAACCAACCCACCCCACCCCCTCAAACAGAAATGGATCAGATCCCACAGGAATTCCTGTGGCCTTCACTTCAGGAGAGTTCCAAGCCACCCAACTTTATCCCTCACAGACCGAGAACCTCCTCTAAAACCAATGATTGATGATTTCTTTGTAAGGATGGAGGGATGTTAAGCACATCCAGAGATTTATCCCAGTTATTTAAACCACAGACCCGAACTGGTATAAATCACCTTCTGGAGAAATCTGTTTTATTACAGAGGCTCCAAACGACCACTTCTACAAATGAAAAACAGCTTTTCCCTGGGAAGGGAGGTGGGCAGCACACTGGGACACCCCAGGTGAAACATCCCCCTCCCAAAACACCCCCCATGCCTGGCTTTGAACGACACAGGCCAAACACCACAGAGAGCTGTCAGCATTCCAGGCTCAGCATATTTTCCAGAAATAAATGATAAACATTCCTATTAAAGAGCACTTGAGATAAGTCTCTTTGTTAAGCTGTGTTGCCTGCTTCGCCAGGTTTGAGCAAGAGTCTTTTTTTTTTTTTTTTAAACATAAATAGGGGAAACTAAGAAATGAGTAGACATCTCTGTTACTCTCAGCTTACACATGCTATTAACCCCTCCAGACCCTTCTAGGAATGGAAGAAAACGAGGTCTTGATAACTTATTGCTGCCTCATGACCTGGACTTTGCGTTATTAGGGAAACCCTTGAAGTTTCCTTTTATTTTTGTAAAAGAAGTTATTCCCCTCATGGGAAGGCAGCACAAACTGTGGCCGCTTTTAGCCGTGGCAATGGCCTTTGCTCAAGGCAAACCAAGTCACAGAAGTCACCTAAAACTGTCCCACGACAAAGAGGGAGATATTTGACACGAAAGCCAAGAGTCAAACTCATTCCCAGG
The DNA here is from genome assembly GCA_013390105.1 of Tichodroma muraria. Lineage (NCBI taxonomy): Eukaryota > Metazoa > Chordata > Aves > Passeriformes > Sittidae > Tichodroma > Tichodroma muraria. The sequence goes on from WAAG01005231.1 coordinate 110,579, forward strand.
AATAATTTAAGGATTGATGTGCTGCAGAGGGGTACCAGGCACCTGGCAGTCAGAAGAGTCGAGAGCTCCATGTTCCTTCTAGAAACAGTGCACTGAACTTGGTGAGGCTTGGTCACCAGCAAAAAAAATCATAGCATTAGAACTGGAATGAGTTGGGTTGGAAGGGACCTTGAAGTTCATCTCATTCCAACCCCTTGCCTCGGGCAGGGACACTTCCACTATCCCAGGTTGCTCCAAGCCCTGTCCAACCTGGCCTTGGACACTCCCAGGGATCCAGGGGCAGCCACAGATCCTCTGGAGAACCTGTACCAGAGCCTCAGCACCCTCATAGGAGAGAATTTCTGCTGTGTCTAACCTAAATTCCCCCTCCTTGAGTATGTAGAGGTTTCCCATTCTCCTGTCACTACAGTTCCTGTTGAAGAGTCCTTCTCCAGCTTTCATGCAGCTGCTTCAGATCCTTGGAGCTGCTGTGACCTTCTCCTCTCCAGGCTGAACAGCCTCAAATTTCTCAGCCTTTTACCTCAGCGCTGACTGAGCTACTCCTCAGCAAAGTATGGCCAGGTTCACACTTCTGGTAGCACTTCATCCCCTCTCCTGACTGTTTTCATTGCACAGGCCTCCCAGTTCTGCACAAACAGTAACTCAAACCATCCTGGGATGTGCCAGATCCATAGGAACCGTGCAAATTGTTCTGTACCCGAGTCCTTCTGCCCCAGTCTGGTGGAAACCAACCACCCCCAGTGTGAGCAAGGCACCCAAAGGCTTCATGAGGTCACAGCCTTGCCACACAGGCTCCACGGATTACGAGGAGGGGGGTTCAGCTCATGGATTCACTCACACGGGTGTAGGTGCCCACGGAACCACTAACAGGCACGGGGATGTCCTCCGGGCATTTCCAGCTGGAGTGCTCTGCCTGTCCTCCAGGGGCTGCTCCAGGAGAGCCACGGGTCCCCTGCAGGTCTGTGTCATGTCTGGGAGCTCCAGGGAGATGCCTCAGATCCCCCAGGATATGTCACCAGGCATTAGACACTTCAGCCAAGTGGCTGAGCCCAATTTGCCTGAACTCGAAGTCTGACTTTCAAGTTCCTGTTATTGTTCACAATGAGTCGAGGGATTCATTTCGCCATAAGGGCAGAGTGCTGCCTGTATCCCTTTGGATAGCTGAATGTCATATGGATTTGGCACATACAGACCCCCTGGGAGATCCATGTCCTTCTGGATTGGCAGAGGGATACCCAGAGGAATTACGCTGAGATACCACAGATGGTCCTGGACACCTGTGTTCAGTCAAGCACGTGGAAAAATCCGATCTCCGCTGGCTGTAACAGGAGCTCAGAGCCTTCGAGCACATGCAGGCAGCACTTTGCATACTGCCACCCAAATTATGATGTCTTAATCTGCAAGTTGAATCCCGCTTGAGCAATCAGTCCAATCCAACATCCTTTGAAGCTGCGAAATCCAGCTGAAAGCAGCTCCTGACCAGCAGCTCACCAGGCCATAAAGAAACACACTGTGACCCAATAAAATCTGAAAGCTTTGCCATCTCATTGCTACCCAGCCTGGCTTTGGAATTTGCTTACTGATGTCTTTTATTTGCAGGTGTGGAAGGGTTTTTTCCCCCCATCATGCAGTCATTTGGAGGCACATAGCCAGATTTGCATTCCACAGGGCTACAATCCGGTCTGGGATTTGCCTGCGAGTGTCAACAGGTGAAGTGTTAACTAATGAACTTGGTGGTGGTGTTAAGGTGAGGTCAGCTCAGTTTCTCTTCAAGTTGGTTTCGTGCAAGGACAGCAAGTTTAAATCACTTTAACGGTGATTTAAAACAGATCTGTGGTCTGGACTTGATCCTTTGAATCTTTGTGCCATTTTTCCTGGTTCAGGAACGTCCCCAAACCTAAAATTTCACCTACTCTTGTCAGAGAGGAGGCACAACAAGGCTGTGTTGACTACATCTCTCCAAGTCCTTGAGCTCTCAGAAACACATTTGCTCTGTAATATATTTTCCTGAAATATGTGAGATTACTTTCAATCCTGTGTGTGGGAACGAGTGGTGGTAGTGAAGAAGTGCCGACTTGACTACAGTGAGAATTTCCTTCCTGCAGGAATCCGGGGAGAGCCTTGAACCTGTTTGTTCTGTCCTAATCAATGCAGCTGGTTTGTGCAGGAAGTGTCTTTCATCCTGGGAATGGCAAGGTCTTTATGGCAGCATATGGAAATGCAGGTACAAGCCTCCCCTCCCTGTCAGACAGAGACTTGAAGCCAATGCCCTGACTGAGTCACCAGCCATCTCCCAGGGGCTGATAACTCCAGCCTGGTCTTGAGCAACCCCGCTGGAATTCCGATTTCATCAAACTGCTGCTTTCCAGAGGACAAATGCTTCCTCTGGAATTTCTGTTCCTCTAGCTGCTCCTTCACAAAGCAACACACCCAAATTCCAGGGGCTATCAAAAATAAAGTAGCAACTTGGGTCCTTGCTTATTTTTTAGACCCAAGGTCGCAGGGGGGACCGCACGGGAGACTTTGGTTAATCAGGATGAAGATGGAGGAGTTTTTTGACTAAGAATTGTCACTGGGAGTGCCGAATGTAAGGAGACACAGCCCCTGCAAACACCTACAGATGGTTTTATCTTCCACATTGCTATGCAGGGACTTTGCAGGGCATTTCTCTCTGTTGTGCTTTCCTCAGTTTCCTTTGGGACAGCGCAGTGTCTCGATGAAGTGGAGAGGCCAGGACAAGTAAATAGTCCTGAAGTGGGTAAGGGAAGGACCTTGGCTGACATGAACAGCTAAATCAATAAGGAAACTTGTTCCTGGTTCAGCCATGGAGTGGGAACACCACCCTCCAAGCACCACAGTCACACAGGAGGAGTTTGGCACATGGAAGGCTGGCAAGGAGCTAACCTTTAGGTTTGTTAATGAATGATAATTGAGTGGGCCTCAAGAGCTCTGAGTAAGTTCCCCGGCTCCCAGCTGCTGTTTCAGGCTGGCAGGGGCTGCCCAACACACCTTGCCTTAGCAGCAGATGTTCCTGCTGGGGGAAGAGAAAGGTTACTCATTAAAAGGCTGCAGACACTCCGCAGAGGGAATAAAATGTGACCAAAGGACTGGCTGTGCAACTTGGATGGGTTAGTTTTCCTCCCCTTTAATTAGGATGCTTTGATAGCTGGGGAGCACAATGAGACCCAGGTGTCGTTGTTGTTATCCTTGCTTTGTGGTGGTGCCTCTGGGCTTATCTCTCCTGAAGACCATCCCTCGTGCTGGGTGATGCCCAAACACAGCACAGGGTGGTGGACCCTGTCCTAAAGAACTTCCAGGCCCAGTGGTCTGGTTTTGGCTATCTCTGTTTACATCCATAGTGATGCTGATAAATAAAACCAGCTCTCAGCCACTGCCGTGGGCTTCCTGAGCCAGTTTGTCTGTAAAAACAGCTGTACCCAAGGAGGTCACAGCTCTGCATGTCAAGCAGATGTCTTGAAAATCATCTAAATGCAGGAAAACATCAGATTATTAACAGCACAATGACTGGTCAACTAGAGAAAAGTCAGGTCCACCTTTCAGCATCATTCATCAAACCTGTAATGTCAAGGAAATTACTTTTTTTTCACTTGTGGCTTGCAATTAGTACAAGCCAATAAAAAACTTAACGTTCTGCTAGCTCATCAAGCAGGTGGTTAAAGCTTGCTGGCATGAGGGAGGTGAGAACTGCTCTGTAAGCACAGGTTATGTGGTGCAAGCTGGCATAATCCACCAAAGAAATCCTTGGGGCAGCCAGGCTTTGGGACATAATAGTGCTGAGAGGTGAACATGGATCAAATACCCACTGTTTCTCGTAACATTACACCCAGGAGACATCCACTGTAATTAGGGTGAGAGCAACAGAAAAGAGGTTTTCTGCCTGTGGGGTTTGATGGTAGAAATTTCCACCACAGGGAGCTGTAGGTATCTAAATTTATCTGAATTTAAGAATCAACTGGACAGTATTCACCAAAGAAAGACACGTGAGGAGTTTTTATACTGAAAGGCTCAAGCCTTCCATCAGAAATCCCAGCGGGGGCTTGCTGGGAGCTGAGTGGAAGTATCACCCTGGGTTTGTCCTGTTCTCCTGCTCGTCCCCAGTCACACTTGGCCTGGGTCAGAGACAGGAGGTGGGGCCAACAAACCCTGATCCAACCCAGCTGATCATAAATCCACCGGACATAAATGCCCATGAAACAGGTCCGCAAGAGACTCCTGCTCCTTCTACACTTCAGGGTGGAATTGATGCCTCAGGTTTTGTCTTTCCTATTCCCAGCCCCGTGCAGTTCCAGGGGTGGCTCCGGGTCCCACACTGAGCGCTGCTGAGCTCTCTCCACGGAGCAGGGAGACAAAACAATTCCTTCTCCAGCTCGGCACCGAGCACAGCCGCCACAAATTTCAGGCCCGGCAGCCAAACCGAGGGAGCAGTGCCGAGGGAAGAACCAGGAGGATGGAGCTTGGTGAGCTGGAGCTGGAATTGGGCCGTGAACTCCAGCGTGCCGATGGAGCAGAACTTCTAAAAGTGTGGGACCTCGTGGCCGGGCGTCCACTCTGGGCCCATTCTGGGGCTCAGCCCGGCTGCAGGCGCTGCCCAGGGTGTGTCCATGAGGCCTTTCCATAAATCCCTGCTTCACCCTTCTGCTCTGGCTGGTCTCTGTTCCAGATCAGCCCCCAGAAGCCATCAGAATGACTTTCAGAAAAAAGCGATTTATTCTCTCAGTCTGACTGAAAAAAATGAAGACAGTGGTCCTTTCACCTGACTTTAAAAAGATTAAAAGCCTGAAAAATCTTTACAGCCAAGGAGAAAGCGGGACATGTCCAGCAAGTGATTTGCATGACCAACCTTGGGTGTCTGTTTTAAGAGATGAATCTCCCCCTCGGGGTGACTCTCCTCTCCCTTGACCACAAAACAAGCCTGGGCTGACTAACTTGGACCTGGGCATCTCACTTTTAGAGGTGTAAATTAAGGCTGATGAAACCTTCCCAAAATTGCATGCCTCACCTCAGATTTGCAGGATTCTCAATTGTGAGGTAGAACTTGGAAAAAGTATCCAGAAAAAGGTATGAAACACTAAAGAAAATGTATATATGTTTCAAAAGTGGTTTGCATGGGTTAAATAAACTTTGGTATCAAAATTTCCTTTGAACATGGCAGCTCCTGGCCCAAAAATAGTTCTCCCTGAGAAGTCCACAATGCCTTCCATAAGAAGGAAAACCTCTTGGTAGTCACAGGACCTGAAAGAGTGAAGGCTGCTTCTAACTAGGGGAGAAACTTGCAGCTGAAGACACCGAAACGAATTCCATTTTTGACCAAAAAATGGCACCGATGTCTGCCCTGACCATGAAATAATAAATTCTTAATGGCATTAATCTGAATCAGCTGCTGAAGAAGCGCAAAATACTTGAGCTGACTCAGCTGGATTTCGACTCTGTGGCTGCAAAGAAGATTCAAACCTTGAAGGTGTTCAAACCCAGCCTTCACCTTGGTAAATCTTTCCCAGTGTGCCAGTGGTGCTGAGCGGGCTCCTCTTCCAGATCCAAAGTCATCAGAGCTGTCATCTTGCACTTGCACAAGGATTTCTGTTGGATTCAGGAGCTGGCTGTAAATCCAAACTGGGGGTGATTTTGAAGAGTAAATTTAAGGGGCTGTAACTCCACAAGCACCACAAATTCAGTTTGTACTGCTGTTTTTTAAGAAAAACGTGGATTGTCCGCAGGAGAAGAGAAGAAATTTGTGGCATTTCATTCCTAACCTGCTGCAGACTGGCCACCAAGCAGAATTAAATGATCGTTCCCATTGGGAAATGAAGTCAGTCATTTTTTTGTGAGGACAGAGGACCTTGCACTTATCCCAGGTCCATGACCTCTTAGGAATGTGCAATTCCATATGAAATTCCCCATTTGTTGGGAATACTCTAAAGTGTCCAATTCACACAACGGTCTTTAACTATAAACTTCTCAAAACAAATAGAAAGAAAAAGTTGCCTCAGACTTTTGGATGGTTTGAATCTTGGATATCTGATGGAGGAAAAGCTTGGGATTCAGCAGTTTGGAGAAACAGTGGAGGCTGGAACTGAGTCTTCTTTAGGTGTGTTCTCCATGCTCTAAATTCACGGCTGGATGTTCTTTGGCTACTCCACTCCATCTGGGACACTCCTCACTTTGAAACCCCTTCATTAAAGACCAGCTCTTCCATAAATCTCCTCTGACCTCCAAAGCGACCTCTTTAGCACCAGTCTTTCAACAGTGCCACCACGGGCAAAAAGAGCTCCAGAGACAATTTATTCCAGCCTTCTCAACCCACGGAGATGCCCCAAAACCCACCCCTGACTCAGAGTACCCACCAAGACCGTGAAAAACCCATCCCAAGCATCTGGTTTAACAAAGCCAAGAGGGCAAACCTATAAACAGTCATTTTTCCACATGACTTGACTTCCAGTTTTGTCCTCCTCGTTCGCCAGGGCAGCATGGAGAGACATCTGGTGGCTGAACGATTTTCTGCAAGCAAAGTGCAGGGAACGTGTGCCTGGGGACGCGTTTCTGGAAGGGAGATGTCTCGGGAAGAACGTGCCCCTTAAGAGACACGACACCACTGAGTTTGCTTGAAGCACCATCACGTGCTGCCACATCTCCCGCTTCAACAGCAAACCTTCCATCTGTTCTTTGGGGCAAAAAAACGTGCCAAAACGTGTCTGTTGAGATGGTGGATCTCCTCCTGTTGCCCCAAATGTTGGGTTTCACCGTAAACTGCCGACAGCCTGTGTCTCCCATCCCAGTCCTCTCCCGTTTCAGCTCAGAGGACATCTAAAAGGTGATGATCAATCCCATCTTGATTTCTCCTCTTCTAAATAAAATACTGGGAAAAAAGAAGGTTTTCTCCCACTAGGCTTCAAAATAAGCTCTTCTGCACTTGGCAGCAGAGGTCCAGGTGGGGCAAAGTGTTGGTTGATCCCTGCAGTCCTCCAAGACAAAATCTGGCAAATGAGAAGAGCTGCAGCACTAAAACCAGGATCTGGAATTTAATCCTACAGAAGGACTGTCAATGACCCCTGCAAATTCTCCATTCTCATGACAAGAAACCTTCTCAAGAACTTCAGGTGTCAGAGCCAAGGCATTGACGTCTCCATCCAGCCACACCTTTGCTGGTTGTAAATCCATCCAGACCCTAAACCCAAAGAGTCCCCAGCAAAGGGATTTGATCTGGAATTTTCCTCTCAGGGGATGAAATAATAGGGAAGAAAACGTGACCCAAATGAGCTGCATTCTGCACTGCTGCCCCACATTGCAATGTTTTCCTACTGTTCCTGGCACCCCAAGAGCTGAAGTGCAGCATTTCCATTATCCCTACTTTTTTTGCTGGGATTTGCTGCGGTACCTGGATCTTCAGTGGCTGTTGCAGGCTGTAAAGTGCCCATCACCAAAGGTGCCTCCACAGTGACAGAGACTCCTTGCTCCTCGGTCTGACAAGGCTTTTAGATCAACATTTCCGTCAGGTTCAGGAGCCCAAAAGTGGCAGCACAGGAACAGACACACCTGCTCGTGAGGTCAGTTTTGGGCACCAACCCTCATCCACCAGGCACAACAGTCCTCCATGTTTTTCCACCACTATTTCTTTTGATAACAAATCATGGTCAGGGGCACTTCCCACTAACCCAAGCCCTGTCCAGCCTGGCCTGGAGCGCTTCCAGGGATGGGCAGCCACAGCTTCAGCTGTGTGACCACAGCACACACCTCATGTTCTTTAACACATCTCTATCCACACCTTCTCTGTGTCTTTATTTTACAAGTGAGGGGCAGAAGCACAAAAAAAAACCCCAAAAACCAGAATACAATTTGTTTAACTTGATTTTGGTCTCCTAAAATTGAGGAGTTGAGTCTCTTGTTGCCTTCTGAAGAGGCAGATGGTGATATCTCATTCTGCAAAAGCTGCTGAAGTGAGGCTGATGTGCCACACCAGGAGTTAGAGCCTCGCTCTACCCCCAACATGGATGGGATAAATCAATTTCCAGACAACCAGACCTCTCTAATTAAAGGTGAAAGACTACCTCGGATTAGGCATTAATTTTTGGTAAATATTGTAAGGTGGGTCCCACAGCAAATAACTCCCCCAGTGTTGCACTTGCATCACAGGGATTGAATCCCCGCTTTCCAAGGGCCAACCCAACCCTTGTAAGATGTTTTTTGACCCACACATTGGGTAGGGAATGGGTCTTGCAACACACTGGACTTGCAGCCTGTGCTCTCCAGAGCCGTCCATCCATATCCTTAGGAACTGTACAAATGATTGCAGCAGGAAAAGGCCCCTGAGGTTCATTCTGAGCATAACTTGATGAGATAAGGTTCAGCCTACGTCACAGATGGGAGGCTGCAAACCCTTCACCACCACAGGGCACAATCAAATCCAACGACTTCATTTGTCTGATCTCTCCTAATTTTTACTGATCTAGACGAGAAGATCTTATGTGCCCAGAAGCACATTTCTCTGTTCTGGTCATATCAGATGGCCCAATAAGAGATATTCCCTCTCTCCACAAATTCTTGAGTGTCCATTGTATCCATTGTAGGGTTGATTTTCCCCTGTATTTATGAAACACCTTTCAGTACAAGATCAGGGGCTGGACCAATTTCCCCAACAATACATGACCCGAAGGAACAACTTCATCCTTCCCTCCCCCCAAAAAAGCTAAGATTATTTATTTTCCATCAAACTGGGAGAACCCAGGCAGATATCTCTCCTCTGGGGCAGTTGATACGGAGGCTCTGTGGCTCAGAGATGCTGCCTGAACATGTGTTGTTTTTATCATTCCCCATGGGCCATAAATGGTTAAAAATCCAGAATCAGCACCTCCACCACGGTCAGGATGGATATTTCTGCAGGCAGGTCAGTGCCAAGCAGTGGGGGCCAGTTTCCCTGTGGAGCCCAAAAGGCTTAAAAACATTTTAAATCCAGGGCAGAACATGCACGTGGAGGGAACTGGGCCACACCAAAGGCAGTGAGTTCTTGGCCAGAGGTAATGGTGTGTGGGAATTCATGAGAAGGTGGCAATTTCTGAGAAACCCCGACACACCACTGAACCCAGATGCACCGATTTTGTCCACAGGAGAACTGCTGGCATCGTAAACGTTTATCTCAGGGACTGCAACAGCTTTTGTCTGAGGTGTGCTCACCCTGAGAACACAACCTGTACCTGATCTGAACTGGCAGGATGAGTCGCACACCCCGTCCGAGAAGAGGGCTCACCTGGAGGAGGATTTGTTTCACCACCACTCTGAATTTTGGCTTCCTTTCTAATCAAAGAGGGGTAAAATTTTATACAAAGCACCCAAAGATACCTGAAACAGCTGAGATCCTTGTGGAGGAGCCCGCCACCCCATTACCTGGTGAGAGAGACAAGGTGGGCAGCTCCTGCTGGACAAGGCGTTTCAGTAAAACACATTTTAAGGAGGAATACTCTATTTTCCCCACATGATGCTGCAGATAAGACCATGATCTGAGCACGTCATTAATGTGGCCTTATCACACCTGACCCTCTTTATCTCAGATATCTCTGCACGTTACCACGTGCTGTTCTACGCATAACATGTTTTAGCTGCAAAACAGCGAGCGCTTTCCTCAATGGGGTAATTCATCTGGAATGAAATCTCTTTCCTCTGGAATAGTGAGGCCATGGAAAGCTAATTCCAAAATAGCTATTCTGGTCACATTTGCCATGAAGACAGGTCCTAAGGAGATGTAAAACTGGCACCACAGACCTCGGCGTCGTGTCCCCTGCAGAGAATTTCTCAAAGAATGCCTATTGTCCTGCTTGCCTCTGACTGGGAGATGATAAAACCAAGGAGCTGAGGGGACCACAGAGAGGAGAAGCTCTGCTCTCTCAGGTATTCCACGTTGTATGGGAAATCTGGGCTCTTTACTGGCAAATGTAATTTAATTACCTCCTTTTGTTTACAGGACTGTTTCGTGTAGCGCTGCCCTCGCCAAGCAGCCCAACAACATCTCCAGGCATTTCTCTGCCAAGATTATCAGATCTGTTTAAACGCCGTGACATCTTAGAAATAATTCATGCTGGATCCACGCAATTTATTTTCTGAGTTTTGAGTCCTCACGGGGATGTTCCTCCAACCTGGTTCTGAGTGCTAAAAATCCAGGGAAGAGGTTTTGTTTCTTTTCAGCTCATTTATCACATGGCTGAGAACATAAACGCTGGGAAAAGTCCAGATATAAAAGGTCTGCAGTTGAATCATAAATTGCCATAAGTAAGAAAAAAAATCAGGCAAAAAGCAGCAATAATTTAAGAGGGCACACAAAGTTTGCACAAAAATAAATGAAAATCATATTTTTTCACCCTAATGTTGATGAAGGTAGAGGAGACACCTTTAATAATTCTTGTCCAGTGAACACTGCAAACGACCGTATGTGTGAATCTTGGAATGAAGCTATTAAACTTTTTCTAAGTTTTTTTTACATTGCAAAGAGATCTAAAAATGCTGTCAGGGAAATCTCTACTATCTCTGGCTTTAGTGACTATCCAGCAATGATGACATTAAGATTTGTACCCAAAGAAAAAAGAATCATCTGGCAAATTCTCTTTGCCAAATTGTCATCCTTAACCAGAGTCTACCTCAGGGAAAGCAGTCAGAGGCTCAGTGCAAGGGGACCACCCTGGAGTACAGCTGATTCCAGGGAAATTCAGGAGCAACAATCCGAAACAAAAAAACACATTTGTGTGGATGAACAGATGAATAATTTCTATCTGGAACTTATTTACTGATGGAGCACCCACAAATGAAAAAGGAGGATTTGTTGGATTATTTCTGTAGTGCTGCTACTACCAAGGGTTTATTACTGCCCTTGCTTCCACATTCTGTTTATCCAGGATGGTCCTTGTGCCTGGAGTAGCTCTGCTGGGTTTAGTAGGAGTCTTGCATGAGTAAGGATCACCTGTGGCAAGGCAGCCCAAAAAAGCTCTGATCCTCCAGCTATCTCCAGGCAGGGACCTTTCATTTTTAAATTGTTAATAAAGGGACGTGCGCACCACCAGCAGCCACCACCCACCTATTTAACAAACTTAACTGTGAAATTGGATCCTTCCCATTTAGCCTGGGTTTGCCTTTGATGCAGTTCCAGGGCTTAGGTTGCCTTATTTGCCTTTAATTTCTAATCCAGGCATGTAGCCAAGTTTAGGACACACTGTCTCTTGCATTACAGTATCTTCAGCATGGGCTGTAGCAGGTCCGTGAGCACCCTACAGCTCGAGGAGAGCCCTCATGGATCAACCAAAAGCGCCCTGAACTGACAAAAGAGGACAGTATGAGATGACCACAAGAGACAGGGCTCTTTGAGAAGGATTCCTGTGATGCTCCTTGTCTGATCTCCGAGTTTGTGATGAGGAAAGCTGAGTGTTACCAGGATGAGAAGTGTCCTTGCGAGGGTTTTGTTCCAACAAACACCCTCAGTCACCCCTGCTTAGCCTCTTCCACGTGTACATCCTTCATCCTGACCTCAAGTATCCCACAAAGGGTTGGGCTGGGGAGTGGCTGTGGGGTCAGGAGTGGGAATCACAGCATGAAAGTCACAGAGAACCTGATGGATAGTGATGGGTGTTCTCTCCTGCGTATCCACAGGACGTGGTACCCCATGAGGGATAGGTGATGTTCCTGAACAATGCCTGAAAATGGGCAGAGAAGAATCCAGGACAGCAGAGTAATCGTGGTGAGGTTTGACTAACGAGGAAAAGGCGTGAAAGGCCATGAGCTAATGTCTGAGGGATCTCTAGGGTAGGATTCCTCAGAAGAAGAGCTTCTTATCACCTGCTCTGAAAGATCATGGGGTGTTTTCACACTCGAAAAGGGCCAGGAGCAACATTACACAAAGATGGTTCAAGTGTTTTTCTGGGACATTCCCCCATGACCTCAGACGGAAAGCACGACGACGCTCTCTCCTTCCTCGGAGCAGACTGAAGAGGAAACATCCTGGGGTGGGATGGGGAATAAACACCTTCTCCAGAGGAAGATAATCAACAGCTTCTCTGCGTCTGGCTCATCACCAGACATGTCAGTGTCTTGGGCTGCAGTGCAATATCCACCTACACTGGGCTGACTCACTGGTGAGATCCCTCAGTGCCAGCAGCCTCAGCACACATCCTCCCTTCTTCTCCCACCGTTGCAGGTGACTCTAGCAAGCAGGGGTGGACTTGTCCTCTCAACAAGTGCCAGGAGAACAAAAAGAAGTCCCCTCCCAAGCCAGCATTGTGCCAGGGATAGGGAGACAACTCTATCCCTGGGAGCGCACGCAAAAGAGACTCAGCTCCAGAAGACACCGGGATAATGCAACGCCTCCCTCCTCCCAGCTGGCACGGGAGCCCTGGGTCCCCGCGCCTTCCCCTCGGTTTAAAACATCTCGGGCTTCCTGACTGAACTTGGCTGAGGTCTGAAAACATGAATAAGCCTCGCCTGTCCGAAAGCCAACTGGCGAGGCTGGCTTGGGCGGGAGGCTCCGTTCGTTACGGGAGAACGGCCGGAGCAGCCCCCCTCGCTCAGCGGCCGCTGGTCGGGAGAGAAGGACAGGAGGTGTGCTTGTAAGGCTGGACACACCGCCCCTTCCAGCCCCAAACACACCGAGGCGGCCCCAAATCTACCCCATTCACCGAGACGACCTGGTTCTGATGTCAGCAGGTGAGAGCGGAGTAAAATTGAGGGAGAATATCCTGATTAGAGGGATCTCCCACAACGGGGCAGTGAGGGCCCTTTTGTCCCTCAACTTTCACCCCCAGCCCCTGATACTGGGTTTTCTATCAACGCTGTTACTCAGAGGGTCACGAGTTACAGTCACGGGCAACAACCACATCACAGGAATCCTTGTCGGGTTTATGTCCAGCTTAACTCCGCTGCCATCAGCTTTACACCAGGAGAAAATCTGGCATCGTGCTTTGTCACCCCATCCCTGGTGCTGGATTCTTGGGATGGACAGGTTTTGTATCGGTAATTTCATTTTTTTCACCTTTTCCTACATCTGCTCCATTCCTGAGAAAGCCTGGAGAAGGTGGCAGCCGATTTGTTGCCCAAGCAAAGGAGCCGTGACCGTGGGCTCCCATCCCCCAGGAAAGTTGGGGTGCTCCACACACCCCACGCCCAGCTTCTCTGGAAGCTGAGGGACCAGCTGGGTTCAGCATCCACGCTGTGTGCAGCAGCCTTTTCCTCCCATCTCCGAGACAATGCCGCTCCTCAGTGCATTTGGGATTGGTGTGTGCCGAGGAAAAAGAGCCCAGAAAAGAGATGGATCACACGTGAAAAGCTACTTAGTCCCTAAATAATAGAGGAGAGTGATTTAAACTGCTTGTCTGTATCTTCCCTGATTGGTTGAGGATGGACAGGCAGACTGGCAGACATTTCCTTGTTGATCTTTAATGCCATTACGATATGCTAATTAAACACTTCTCTAAATTTAAAAATGTATTGACATTTAAAAACATGACGCATTTTACAACCAGCCCACCGAACAACACACTAATGATTTATTAACTGCTTCTAAATGTTAAAAATAGAAGCTTGAAAGAAAACATTTCCCTTTCCTCTTCCCTTTTCTGGTGGCAACTGTTAATAAAGGATTTAATCACCCATTTTACATCCTGTTTAAAAAAGAAGGAGCTTTCCTGATAACAGATGCCCCTCTGGCCAACTGGCAAGGAAAAGGGGAATGTATGAGGGATATAAATGTATTTCAGAGGACAGCCAACAAAAAGAGGGAAAGGGGGAGAGAGAAAGAGAGGGAGGAAGAGGAGGAGGAGAAGGGGGAAGGAGAAAAAAAAAAAAAGAAAGAACCTGAAAGGATTAGAAATTAAAAAGAAGGTATTTTGTGCTGAGCTAAATATTATTTTGTTTCCATTGAAAGGGTTAAGAAAACAAAGACAGAGTTGACAATTTCTCCCGACTGGAAGCTGGGAATGGCCCACGGCGGCACAATGCTATTATTCTTGCATGGGCCCATTCTCACTGGATTTTCCACAAAATCTTTAATAATTTGATTCTTTTCAGCCTCAGCAGCCAGCTGAGCTCTTTAAGAAACAGTAACAAAAACCCAGAGAAAAACCCACTACTGAGAGGGGAGCTTTGGCGGAGAGCTGAGCTGAAGCCGATTAGTTTGGCCTGAATAGAGCCAGCCGGGTCCTCGAGCTCTTGCTCAGCCTGGAGCCCTCTGTCTCATTCATTGCAGTACAATATCACCACCAGAGCCCAGGCCTAGACACTAAATTACACTATTATAAAACTAGATTGATACACAAACTTTCCCTCCCAGGCTGAGTAGGGGACTTTTTTTTTTCCAGCAACTTTTTTTTTTTTTTTTTTNGGTGGGGGTCTTTTTTTTTTCCGAGCATTTTTTTTTTTTTTTTTTTCTTGTGGTGTTTTGTTGGGGTTTTTTTTGGTTGGGGTTTTTTTGGCTTTTTGTTGTTTTTTTTTGTGGTGGGGGCAAGCTCGGGGTCTATTCAGGCGTTTTGAAGTATGGCCATTCATATCGGGCATATCAATTCTTAGTGGTGCCACACACACAAATTGCAAGCACGGGGACACAACCCCGCGGGTTCCCCGGGGGGAGGGCGGCAGGAGCTCGGCGGAGGCTGGCGGGGGTTTTGTCGGGGGTTTTGTCGGGGTTATCTCCCCGAAGACCCAGCAGGGCAGGAGCCTTTCATCGGCCTGAGGCAGCTCGCATTGTCTCCTGGAATTCACACCGGGCCAGGCATGGTCTGAGCATCCCTGAGTGTCGCCTGTCCCCACCTCTGGGCGGCCTCCGCGTCCCTTGGGCCGGTCTTCACGCCCCTTGACATTTCTAAATGTGCGTTTTTGGGGGGTGAAGAGGGAGAAATAAACATCCTCGAGGTGCCCTTTAGGGACGTTCCTCTTCCGTTTTGACAGGCAAGTCTGGGTTTGGCCACAGGGTCCCAAAAATCAGAGATTTTGCAAGGTTGGCTCCGCGTTCTGACCACACCGAACCTCAGCAGCTCGGGCTGGCAAAATCCGATTAGATTACGCAGCATATTCCTACAGCTACAGGCCTTCCTACAGCTGGCTTTGGGATGCTTTTAAACCCTTGAGGAGTACTAAATCCTTGTTTAGGAGAGACGAGGGTCCTCAGCAAGGAGTCCTGGGCGTTGTCACCTCCTTCAGCCTGGAGGGAACCTCCTCTTTTTAACACGTTGCTCACTTCGGGCTCTAAAACGAATCAAATTAGGAATGCCACTTTGGAAAGGAGCAAGCTGGAAGTGGGGAGGGGAGGGACGAGAAGGGATCTGGAAGAAAGAGGGGTTTATAGAACAGAAAACATCCTACATCCGTGCATCCCCACCCTACACTCCCTCATCCTCATGGACATCACAGGATGCAAAACATCATCTGAACACACAGGAAACAACAATGTCCATGGAAAATTCTGCATAATCCTCTTTATATTAATTTTTCAGTGTATTTTTGGGTGCGGGCTGCGTGTCTCCATGAATCCTTCTGATTGATCTTTCCCTGGAATTTATCTACCTTAATCCCTGCCTAGTTGTTTGGGTCTTTTTTTCTTGTCCTTGCTACAATTATTTCTATTAAAGCAGATACTATTGAAAAAGGGGGAAATACAGGGTTTGCTTATTTTTCCTGAGAAATATGCATATGGAAAAAAAAAAAAATCCTCCATTTCCTTGTCTGTGCTGGCACTCATGGAATTTATTTTCCCCAATTTTTCGCTTTCTTTTCTCAAAGCCACATCCTTCAATGAAAACAATCTCCCCCTCCTCTGCCTCCAAACCTCAACTCCCCAAATGCTCTGAATGTATTAAAAGCGACACAAAAAGAGCAGCGACCCAACATGCAAATTAAATTAAAACTTACTCTCCGCAAGGGGGAAATAAACAAACAAACAAAACCCCCACAGCTTATATCTCCACAAAGAGGAGAAATTCAAGGAGATTTAACAGTTGGAGGAATTTGGACTCTTGTCAATAGTTTTTCTGAATGGGACCTTTTCTATGACATCAGCACCAATTCTAATATTGTCTGGAAGAGAGAAGAGGTTTTCCCAAATCATTCATTAACTGGAAAGTGTTTGGAGTAGTTTCCACTTTGAATATTTTGGATATTGTGGATAAAAAAATAACAAGAAAAGGAATCTTGGCTGTTATCAACGCCATCTTCATCACTCCAAAGTGTTAATGGGGCAAACTGGGTACATGGCTGCAGCAGGTTTGGAACCCTCTAATTAAGACAGCAAAATTAAGAAATGACACAGCCCATGTTGTAAACAACCCAAAAGCATTGGTTTGCTCCCCAGTGTCTTTTTTTGTGTGTTGTCCTGAGTGTGGCTGCGGGGAGGGTTTCTCATGTGAATTGGGCGTGCTGCGTGGCCTGGGTGCCTGGGAGTGATATGGAAAACCCAATTAGGGCAGGAGAAATAATTAGCATTGCAGCACATGGAGGAATGACCCTAAAACATCTGAAAGCTGCGGCTGCTTGCAGAGAGAAACAAAGGAGCCCGGGAAGAGAAGACAGCAGCAATTAGAAAGGAGAGAATGAGCTGGGGTGTTGAACCACAGATCTGTAAATGGACACAAATTGTCCTGATTTTCCTTTTTTTCTTTTCTCCTGTTTTCCTCTCAGGGACAGTAGCTCCAGGAAAAGTCATTTAGGCAGGATTGTATCAGAAGTAAAACCCAACTCCCAGGACCCAATCTCTGCATTTTAAGGCTGGTGAAGATCCTTGGGTTTTCATAAATTAATTCTAATATTCACCAAGATAATGGAATAGATGTCTGGGGAGCAGCCAGGTATTTCCCTTCTGTGTCACATTTATTGGGCACAGTGCAATTGCAAATTTCTTCTCAAAACCGTTCTCTACATTTCAGCAACTCCACAGCTTCCAGACTAAAATTATTCCTGGCAAGAGGCAGAGGAAGTGGTGGCTGAGAAGTGGCTCAGCAGATGTTTGGCAGCAGCACGAGCTCCCAACAGCTTCGATCAGCGAGCTGGCTCTGGGTCAGGGGCACGAGGTAGCTCCCTGCTCCCAGCAGGTGACACACGAGGAATTTGTTTATCAAAAAAAACCCATCCTGACCCCAAAACCAGATGTGTCACTCTCTGGCAACGGGGCCGGCAGCAGCAGATTGCATTGATTTTGGTGGTTTGCTTAGCAATTAGGGTAGGTATCCCAAAAGACTCCAAAATGGGAGGAAAAAAAACCCAAATCTCGTTATTTCTGGACATCCCTGCCACCACTTGGTGCCCGTAGGGAAATTCATGACAAAACTCTTCTTTTGCTGCCAAAATATCCATGAGCCAGCAGGTCCCAAACTAACCCCAGGCTCACCTCGGGGAAAGCCACGGTGGGAATCGACGAGGAAGACAAAGTGGGAATGAAATAAACCAAAGGGTTTCACTCGCCAGAGAAAATGGGATTTTTCATTCCAGCAACGGGGGCACCACGGACAGCCGGGCTGCCAAGCAGGAATGTGTCCTGTTTCCCAATCCTCCACCCTGTGACACCCAGCTTTCCTGGCAGGGCACGGCCGTGGCCACTTGGACGAGTGCCCGGACAGGGAATAAGGGGCCATTGTGGCTTAGATGTGGCTCAGGCCTGGACTGCCTGCCTGTGCCATTCCAAACGGCTCAGCCACCTCAGGTCCCCTCCCCAGGCACTGCCATCCCTCTGGGGGCATCCCTGTGGCAGCAGGGAAATCCAGGAATTTGGAGATGCTCCCATGCCGAGCTGGCTCTCCACGTTTACCCTTGATGAGCAAAATTAGGGGTATTTGTAGAAAACTAAATTTGTAGAAAACTTCACTTCACTCATTCCCTGCAACACGAGCACTTGTGAGCTTTCAGAGGTCCAAGCACTCCTTCAGATGCTTTTACTCCTGTAAATCACTTTATTTCTCCTTTTTTTTTTCCCCCCCTCCTTTTCTCTTTTTATGACGGCACAGCAAGGAGTTCCCCAGATGGGGACAAAACACCACAGCTGCTCATGCCTTGTGCTGGGTTTGCATCCCTGATTTTCACTCTGACAGGAACCCAGGTGATCCATCCTCTCCAGGAATGCCTTTCATACCACAGCCCTGCCTCTCCTTCCCCAGCAGATGGATTTTTTCCCCCCAGCTCCTTTTATGGAGCTGCAGCACCGCAGCAAGACAGGTCGTGCCCTGCATGAAATCCCCCAAAACCTTCGGTCTCCCAGAGGCTGGGGGAGCTGAGCAAAGGGCAGATCCAGGCCCTGGGATTCTGGGTGGCCTCATCCAGCAGGGAAAAACCTCTCATGGGACTCCTAGACCGAGCCGGAACGGGGTCCCAAGCTGCTTCCTCACCCCACCAACCCCCAC
>WAAG01005231.1:143219-159104 GCA_013390105.1 Tichodroma muraria
TCAGCTGCATCTCCTGCTCTGCTGCACGTGCAGAGGGGACATTGGTGCCACCAGCTCCCACGTGGCATAACTTGAGGGACAATGCTCTGCTGCTGCCAACCAGGCTCTGATTCCTCGAGTTAAGGAATATATTTCATTTCTTAGGCTGATGATCAGTGGATTCCAGGTGCCTGGGAATAATGAAATCCTACAGAGCTGAACAAGTCTGGCTATTCAAGCTGGCACAAGCCAGCAGGGTGCAGGCAGCAGGGATGGGATTCATTGCAGTTCGCCTCAGATGTGAGCTGCTCACACAAGAGCCCTCCCAGGGTCAGCAGGGAGGAATAAGAATTGGAGAATCATTTATCTGATTTATCTTAGATGGCTGTGCTTGGGCAGATAAACCCTAAACAGCACTGGAGAAAGAGGACCAGAAATCCAGAAACGTAGAAGCAGAGATTGCCACACTCAGGGGACGGAGTGACAAAGTTTGGGATCCATTTCACTGTGGCACAGCTGTTTGACTTGCGTGAATGTTTTCCTTGAGCAGGTCTCAGCTCCCTGAGCTCCTGTGATGATGAAACCTCCATTAAAAATAGTCAAGCTGCTGCCATTTGCTGGCTGAAGTGTCACTCTTGGAGCTCTGAGCCCCCAAGGAAACTGCAATTTGCTCAGAACACGCAGCTCTTATCTAATTTTCATTATTTCCACCTGTGTGGTGGGGTCAGTGTTGCATTTGTGAGCCTGAAAACAATTCCCTGACAACTCGTGGGACATCTGTGCCAGGCCCAGCTGTACTCAGGGCACTGCTGTGCCCTTCCTCCCCCTCTCCATCACCTTCATCACAAGCTCTTTAAGGCAAGAGCTTCCCCTCTTCAGCAGCACAAAAAAGGCATGGATTTGAGGAGTTTGATTGAATTTTTAGCCTGGCCCCTGGCACTGATGGATCCTGTCCAGTGGCTGGCTCAGTTTGGGAGCCTGAGGAAGGCACTCTGGATGCAGCTGCACTGTTTTCAGGGAAAAGTGAGTTTTGATGCCAGCCAGGTGATTCCTGGGCCAGCCCTTTGCCCGTGCACAAACACAGAGTTTAAGCTCCTGCACAAAACCAAGCACAGTGGAGAGTGTGAAAGGGAGTGAAAAGGAGTGGCTTTCATTTCATTGAGAATTGAAATGCTGCTGTAAAACAAAAGCTTAAAGTGGCAGCATAAATCAGCTTCCAGTCACCTGTGGCTCGTGGACCTCTTAGCCAGGGGTGGTACCTTTGTCCATCACCTTCCTGCCAGTTGTGTTCCAACACCAACACAGTATTCCTCAGAAATATTTATCGATTTGGGGGTTCAGAAGCAGGAGAAACCACGGCTAAAGGGAGGGGGAGTTCATCTGTGAAGATCAGTCAAGGTAAGGGGGTAACTCAAATGAACCTGCGCTTATTTATTCTTGTTCCAGAGGAAAGTCAAGGGAAAGCTCAGGAAGGCCTGAAGTGAGAGAATGCTGTGTGTGAGTGTCTCAGTTTTGGGGGGAATCATGACAAAACAGAAATGCTGCTCTTTTCCAGCTCAGTTTTGATGATCTTCCAGCTTTTGTTGCAGCAATCACTGTTTCATTAAGCCACCAAGTCAAATGAACAACTTGGATTTTTTTAATTTGCAATCCCAACAAAACACCCAGGGCTGCAGTGCCATAGAATCACAGAATATCCTGAGCTGGATGGGACCCACAAGGATCATTAAATCCAACTCCTGATCCTTCATGGAGCAACTCCAAAACTCCCACCATGTGCCTGATGCTCCTGGAATTGTCAGGCTTGATGCCACAATCACTTCCCTGGGAAATCTGTTCCAGCCTGGGCAGTGTTGACTCGGCAGCTTTGTCCTCAGCAAGAAACAATAAACAACAATCCTGTATGTAAAATTATGAGAATCTATCAAATATATTGTAATTCCTGACCGAAATAACCCACAGCATGGTGTTATTTTTTGTATTCTTCTTGGAGTTCTGAACATTTCTACAGCCACAGATAATCCTGCTCGGAGGAACTTGGAGAAATCTGCTCAGTCTCTCTGCTCTAATCAAAATTAACTCTATTTTAAATCTAAAATTCCCTCAAGGATGTCCCTAATTGGCTTGTTCTAATCACAGTCATTAAATTTCTGCAATACAGCACGAAAAGGGTTAATTTTTCTTTTTTTCCTTTTGCTGTCAGAGAGGAAATATGACTCATTATGATGAATTATAGATTTGTGCAATTAATTGTCCTCTCAGAAATTTCAGTTTCTGTGACATCACTTTGTCTACTCATCACATCCTTCCTTGGAGAAGAGAGTGCTGCATCCCAATCTCTAAGAACCTTCAACTGAGGCCATAAATGGGATGAAGGAAATTACAGAAGGATATGAGGGTTTTTCTTCCCAATTGGGATGAAATGAAGCTTCTGTGGTTATAACTGTCCTGCTACCCTGGAGCAGTTCTAGTTTTAAAATCCATCAGGTCATAACCTATAAAAACAGTCCTTTAAAAATGCCAGTGATTCTTTTATTCAGTTTAGGTATTTTGAGATGGTCAATTTTAATTTTAATTCCCCCTCTCCCCGCTCATGGGTCAGGCAGAACTCTGTCAGAATCCTACTTGGAGGCACTCTTGAGGTGTGGGAGAGAAAGATCTCATCCATGGTGGGCTACAAGATGGAAAAGGCTCCAGTTCCTGCAGAAAGCTGACAAACCCCCCTCAGACCCCTTGCCTCTCTGGGAGTGCCCAGGGTTTACCTCCATCAGATTTTCAGTGCCCCTTCTTAGTCTTTTTTACCATTTACTAGTTTCAAACAAATCCGACCATCTCAAAGCCTTTCAAGCAAATTTCTCTTTTCATTGCTTGAGTCTCTCCTTCCTAAGCTTGAGTGTTTATCACAATAAACAATTTTCCCCTGTTTACTACGAAATTTAAGTGCTGGTTCCACAATGCCGGGATCGGTTTTGATCAGGCCATGTTCAAAAATTTCCCATTTGAACCATAAATTCACAGAACACCTGAGGTCAGAAGAGACAGAGCAGGCCCTGAGCAGAGGCTGTCATCAGCATCTGGGAGAAAAACAGGGGTCACCATTCCCTCTATACAGAAGAAAAGGAGATCTCGAGGGGGTGCTGAATGTCTTTGAACGGAGCTTGGAGCTTGTGTGAGCAGTTTCAGCCTCGGTTAACAAGGCCTCCTCTGCTCTCACACCTTCTCACATCACGTTCCACCTGCACCTCATGGGAAGGTGCCATTGCCCCGGAGGGAAATGCTCTTAGGATTGGGAACTGGGTTTGGGATTCTCCTCCTCTTCTGAGGTGTTGTTGGCCCCTGTTTGGTCATCCCGGGCTCTGCTCAGTGGAGGTGTCTTTGGATGCCTGCTGGCACCTGCCAGACTCATCAGTTTGGAGTCTCTGGTGGCTGTCAACTTTCCTGCCTGTTGTAGGCCCTCCAAGGCATCTCAAAGGGCTGTAAAAATCTCATTCTGGACAAATCAATGCGGTTCCAGGATCTGTGGTCAGTGGGAAAATCCTCCTAACTATAGAGGACGCAGTGAATGGTAGAATCATCGGATTGATCCCAGAATGTTCTGGGCTGGAAGGGACCTTTGAAGCTCATCTCACCCATGGGCAGGGACTCCTCCAACAGATCAGGTTGCTCAGGGCCTTGTACAAAGTGGCCTGGAATATTTCCAGGAACGGGACACCCACCACCTCTCCGGACAACCTGTTCCAGTGTTTCACAACACTCATAATAGAAACCTCCTACCTCGACCCTAAAATCAAAAAGCCCTGCCAAGGCGCTGACCTGTCTCCACTGACCGCGGAGACAGCTGGAACGAGCAGCTCGGATGAAAAACTTAATTTTCAGGGGGCTGAGCTGACTTCTCCCTCCCTGATCCCACCTCCAGGAGCGGCAGCTGGCTCGATTAGGGCTGCAGCCGCAAGCCTCTTACTGCTGCTTGCGCTGCAAACTTGCTCTGGGGTACCTGCGTGCCCCTTCTCGCCCCCCTGCCCCGGGGGCAGCAACACTTCCTTTGTTGTCTCCTGTGTCTTATTTAGACTCGGAGCTCTCTCCGGGGCAGGGACTCTCCTTTGGAGCTCCTCACCCCGCAGGACTCGGATCATGGCTGAGCCTCTCGCTGCAGGAGTAAATAATAATAACATGCATTAGCTGCTAAGTAGGGGAATTAGGGGTTAGCTTATGTGTAAGCACCGTGCATGCTGTAATGATATCCTCGTGCTTAATGCAACTGGATCCTTCCATTATTAAAGCAGCAGGAGAACTGATGTTTGATCTACAGGGCTAATTCTAGTTTTTGGAGACATCAAACAGCTGCTTTTCTTTTCTCTTTTTTCTTTTCTTTTTTTTTTTTTTTCTTTTCCCTTGGCAAATGCGCATGTTATAAGCAAATCTGAAATTACCAGGTTCACAAGTTGAGTTTCATGCAGAGAAATGTTTACTTTGATGCCAGAGGACCTGGCTCATTTCCATTTACAGTAAATGAGGAAGAAAATTGATTTGCAGCAGCAGGAGGGGTGTCAAACCTTTATTGCTGCTCAGGACATGTATGCACTGCTAACCAGGAAGATAATTAACCTAAATTAACCTTCTGCCTTGAGATGAGTCATAGTTTGGGGAGGGGGGAGGTGGGAAACGGGGGTGGAGAGGGTGTAGGGAGGGGAACAGTGCTGTAGAGCTGTATGGACATGTCCTGTGCATTTCCAAGTGAAAACCATGCAGCAACTGATTAGATTTAAATGGAAATTCTCGATGGGCATGAAGAAATTAAAAAAGAAAACAAACCCTGATGTTTAAATTAGGGCTGGACTGTGAATTGCATAAGTTGTGCCTGTAAAGTGGGGCAGAAAAGTGCATTTGCAGGTGCTGCTGAGCCAAGAAATAGCAAGTTCATGTCTTGGACCTGCCATTATTTACTGGCTTCATCTGAAGATCTGCAGCTCTTATCCAAGGGTGGGGAGGAGCTGCCAGGGGTGGGAGTCTCTGCCCCAGACTGCTTGGATGAGGTGGTTCCCAGGTGGATGTCAGGGCAAGACCCACATTGCTATTATCCACCTGCCCAATTAATGAAATCTGAACTTCTTTATTAATTCAAAATAAAATAACCATAGAACCGTTCCGAGCAGTCATCAGGCAGTTACAGGTGATGGAGGTGGAAAACTGGCTCTGTTTCAGTTTTGTTTGGAGTAAGAGCCTAAAATCTGGATCCTCCATTTAGTGATATTTGAACGTTCCAGATCCAGAAAGATCCAGCAGCCAAGTGCTCCATTTCCTAGGAAATCAATCACCAAAACTGACCTCTTATGATGAAATCATTAAGGTTGGAAATAGATCTCCAGGCTGCCCAAAAGCTGTTCCATGATCACTCCAACCTCCTCCAGGGCAAGCAGCAGGTGGGGTTGAAAATTACTTTATCTGGATCCAGGCCCTGGGCATCAGTTGGGTCAGGGAACAGCCGAGTTACTGCTGTTCCACTCTTTCCACTTCCTTCACCATGGAATCACCAACACCTCCAGGATCAACGAGTCCCAGCATTAACCCAGCACTACCAAAGCCACCACTAACACATGTCCCCAAGTGCCACATCCACATGTCTTTTAAATGACTCCGTGGATGGTGGCTCAACCACTTCCGTAGAAAACCAGGCGAATTCAGACAAAGCCAAAGCTGGATTTCTTTTATTTAAGTTTTTTTGGAGGTTTTAGGGTTTTTTTGAGGGGAGCCTAAGGATTTCAGATGCCCAAATGCCTTTGACACAGCTCTGTAGGAAATCAGAGTCCTGGGGTGGAGGCAGAAATCCCTGCAGAGTCAGTCATCCAGTCCTGACTCCCTAAGGATGGAAACAGCCCTGGATCTGGGCCCACAGCTCTACACACCCCTACTCACGCCTCCAGATCAGCCCACACACCCTCAAAAACACCCCACATTCACCATCTCTACTCCCCACCTCCTGGGAGAATTCCAGTGAGGCTGTGCAGAGCCCATCCCAAATTAATCCTCATTCCCACCAGCCATTTCACAATTCCTCCCCTTCAGAGGTAGAATGCAGGATATTGGGCAGGAAACACCTCTTTGAGGGAAGCAAATCCCAGGCCAGAGGCATCCAGGCTGAGAAAGGGACAGGCAGAGCTGATCCAAGAGCCTTTCTGCTCAGCTTTTGGATCTGACAGGACGTCTCAGCTCCCACCTGAGGGACAGGTGACCTGTGTGGATCCCGAGTTATCCATCCTCTCCCTGGAATGGTGGAAATAACCCAGGTGTGAGGATGCAGACACTGCGTGGTGATGAGGAGTGGGTCAGTACCTCAACATCATGACCAGTCAAGCCTCCACTTCTTCTCTCTCCCCCATCTGTTTGGTGGAGAAGTTATCAGTGACCCAACACAGTTTGGACCCATCCCAGGTTGTTTTGTGGGAGAATTCATGATGATTTAAACAAAAGGCTCTCGGGGAGCCGGGGGAACATCTCAAAAAGTCAAACCTTGATTTTGTTTTCTCTAGATGTTCCTTGCCTTCAAACAAACCCAAATATTAAGTAATTAAAATCATCCAAAGCTTAGAAGCAGCACAAAATGGGCCGTTCTGGAGCCAAGCACAGCATTCCACTCATCTCCAGGCAAAACGGTTTTGACGTTTTTTGGTTCTCTGAACAATTTGGGAACCCACTGAACCAAAAAAGCAGCAGTTGTGTGCACCACCCTCCACCTGGCCAGCACAAACAGCAACAGCTGAGAAACCTGACATGGGAGCAAATGCATCCTGCAAATGCATCAGCAACTTCAAAATTGCAGCAAAAATGCAAAATCTCAGCAGGGATTTTAAACCACACAGGCCATCCCTCATTTCTCCCATTAAGTTTTTAACTGGCTAAATCCAGCAACAATTTAGCAGTCCTGCCGACAAGCCCCCCCCACATCCCAGTGGATCCATGTGGGACCTTCAAGAAAAGTGCTGCATCCACTTTCCGAGCCCAAACCAGGGTCTCCCCTCCTCCAGAGACAAACAGGATTTCTTTTGAAGTCTGAATGTCTGTTCCTGGGCCAATAAAGTGCCTCATTTTCCCAGCAAGAAGGTAAAGGTGGTGAAAGGTGTTACAAGCACCTCCTTGTGAAGTGCAATTAGCAGCTGGGTGAAGGGGGGAAGTGTTGGCACAACAAGGGGAGGCGAAGGCTGGGATGGGCCAGATGGGCCAGGCAGGGGCCCAAACATCAGCTCTGGAGAGTCTGGCACGGCAGCCCCGGGCCACTGGAGCCCTGTGGGGAGGCAGAGGGGTTCCCTTGCTCCATATCTCGTCCTGCTGGTGACACTCGGAGAGGGTTGGATGAGCAGAAGGGAACGGGAGCTGCTTGCGGAGTTCAGCAAAGCAGATTTTTTTGGTCTGATTCAGAAAACAGGACCATGGTGACCCTCTGTAGCTGTGTTGGGTATAAGAATTGGCCATGCAAGCAGCCCCAAACCCATCTACATCCACAGGAAAATACATCCCTCATAGCCAGTGAGACCTGTTGTTTTAGGCCTTCCTTGATTCCTCTGTTGTTTCCAAAGGATGTGGCTGTGGAGGGAAACAGCTCAGAGTGAGAAATAGGGAGGATACAGAGTAGAGGGGGAAAGTGTGGCTACTGTGAGGAAAAGGACATGGAAATGTAACTCTGTTAAAGATGTTCCAGGCAAATTTCCAAGGTGGCAATGCTTCTCTGAAAAAGACAGGGGATGAGAGGAAAATGGAAGAGTAGTAAAACTCCATAATGTAGTTTCTGGAATCTAGTCCTCCAAAACTGATCCACACAAGGTTCTCACTGGGGATGGTGGCAGTTTGGGTGTAGATTTGGTGACAGACCCTAAGTAACACAAGGGGACCAAGCAACACAACCTGCTGGGACCAGTGCTGTTGCCTCCATCTGATCCCACTGTTGAATGAAATAAATCTCAAGCAAACAGGAGAACCCAGGGGCACCCCCAGGATCAAACCATAATCACACCTCTGAACCTAAACACATCCCACTGCTCCAAACACTGCCACATCTACTCAGCAACCCTTACATCAGGCTGCCAGCTGGGGAGAAAATGTCAGGTTTGGGGACTCAGGTGGATCAAACATTCAAGAAATCTGGCGTTTGCACATCTGCTTTTATCAGCAGTGTACAAGTTCTCTTGTACAAACACATCCAGTCCAAGGGCAAGGTGAGCCCTCTCCAAAATTAAGCCACTAAAAACCAGGGGAATAGGTTAAGGACTGGCTAGCAGCCAATGAGGTTTGCAAAACAGTGGAATCTAATAAAAATAATTGAAATATTTAAAAGCAGTTGCTTCACTTTATAAAGAAGCACCTGCAATGATTACCCAAAACATTTGCAGGTGGAAAAAGGGCTGAGCACGTCATTGGTGTTAATATCATTTATGCTCAGAGGGCAAATTAGGCATTGTAATTGTCAGGAACCACTGGAGCTATTTCAATAATGGGATGAGTCTGATAATGAGGGATGATTCCTTTAGATCACCTTTGGTGTGTAACAGTGCAAAGCCAAGGCTTGGGTCTATTAAAAACCTGACATCAAGGTGAAAGGTGTTCTCTGCAGTGTGTCCCAAGGATCATTTACCTGCTTCAGCCCGTCCCTGTCCCAGAAAACAGAGGCTAATTCACCTCAAATCCCTACAGCCACTGCAGCTGGTGCAGCTCAGTGCATTTCCACTGACTTCTGTGGGAAGCTGTCATTCCATCCCAGCTGAGCATTCGGCCTTCTGGGTTTTGGTTTGGGTGCTGATCCATCCCGTCCCAGTGCCTGGATCCTGGATCCACAAAGGTGTGGCTTCGAAGAAGAAGCAAAGGATAGAGATGCACAAGGAAGGGGAGCTGTACAGCATCAAGGCCCCAGCCATGGCATCAGCCTGTCACCAAACATTTTGGGAGCAGAATCACCTGTTCTCTTTTAAAATACGTGTATTTAAGCACACACCTCACCCTCACTCTCCTGGTCTCCCAGCAGGATATAGCCACTCCTCTAGACCTGATACAAAGCCCACTTATTTCCATGGAAGGACACTTTATTTCCCATAAAATTTATACTAAGCACCATTAAAACCCATTTCAAGTATTGGTAAGTAGGAGGAGTGACCCTCTGCTTGTGCTACCAGGCAGCTTCTTGGCATCAAAAATTAAATGCACTGAAGAGCCTGGGACACAGAAAATTGCGAGCCCAGTTTGTTCCTTTGTTCCAGTTTGTTTCCTTGAGACAAATAACTTAGGAAGTAAAAAATGGGAGAGGATAGTCAGATGCTGTTTGATGCCCTGCTACTGTTTTTAAAAATCCTGTTCTACAGATGGTGCCTTGGGTGTAGTCCATCCCAGGAGAAAGACGACTGGAGGGGAATATTCTATTGCCTGAGGAGCACTTCAGCTTTTATAGAGGATTCACAAATTTAGAAAAGACTTTTCATACAGAAGCCAGAGAAGGAAGGCACTGTACAGACATCATCTGGCCAAGTACAAACGTGATATAAAGCCCTCCGGCTTTTTTTCTGGCCCTCGTGGACTCCTTTGAGGACCATGGAGATCTGGATAGCACCATCAGTACAACTTATCTCACCCTAAAGCAGGAAAGCTGAGCCTCATCCTTCATTCCCACTGACTCTGAGGATCTGAAAATCTTCAGAGGGACAAATGGTCCTGCAGGGAGCGCAACAAACATGAATTCCAGAGTATTTTCATAATGTTGGGCCCAAAGCTTAGAGACTTCTTCCCAGCTCTGGCAGTGGCTGACCAATCACCTCTGCTGGAGAAGCACATCACAACACCACTGTCATCTGGGATACAACTTCCTTTCCCAGGAAAATGGGTTCAAGTCCCTGAAGTCCTGAAAGACCTTGCGCTGTTGTTCATCACTTTAACAAATGAGTCAAGAAGGGCTTCAAAGGTGGTTTGACCTCAATTTAAGGGACTAAAACCTTTGCCAGGAAGTTTCCCAGAGTAGTGGGGTGAGTGGAAAAGCTGGATTCACCTTTTCCTTTGAGGATTTTGGTGCCCACAGGTGGGCACAGATGGACAGCTAAGCCAGGTATTTAGCCAGATTTTGTGTGTAGCCATCAACCTTTCCCAGAGATCTGTAAATTCCTTCCTAAAGCAAATATCTAAAATTAAACAGATGACTCAGTAGATCAGCTGGGGCTAGAAATAAATAATCAGCTTTCAATTTGGAGTGGAATTAATCTACTAGTTAATGAGACAAACTCATCAAATCATTGAATCATAGAATGGTTTGAGTTTGAAGGAACTTTAAGACATCTCCTTCCTCCCCTGCCATGGGCAGGGACACCTCCCACTATCCCAGGCTGCTCCAAGCCTTGCCCTACCTGTCCTTGGACACTTCCAGGGATCCAGGGGCAGCCACAGCTTCTCTGGGCACCCTGTGCCAGGGCCTCCCCAACCTCCTAGCCAAGAATTCCATCCCAATATCCCATCTAAACCTGCTCTCTTTCAGCTTGAAGCCATTCCCCTTAATTCTATCACTACACACCCTTTTAAAACCAATGCTGTCCTTTTTTTCCTCAGACATATTTTGGGTTGGTATTAAAAACTTTCCCCTGAAATCACCAGGTGGAGTTGGTCGTGTATAATGCCAGGGATCGTGTGATCCTTTGTGTTGTTACTCACCAGTTTTAGGGGTCTAAGAGTTTGTTTTTTTATTCTTCACCCTTACAGCTGAGTCTGCATTTGCCCCAAAAATTGCCATCATGTGAGGTTGGATTTTCAAAGACCAGCTGAAGACAGATCCTCTCTAATGTTTGCTCTCCAAAAAGGGGAGGGGAGGGNGGAGAGGAGAGGAGAGGGATGGGTCCAGCTGCTGCAGGAAATTTTGCATCTGAGCACTTTCCCTCGTGGCAGGACACAGCAGGAGAAGGAGCCTGTTTGTTCCCAGGAGACACTTGCCTAACTGCACAGAGTCAGCAAGTTGAGGCCTTTGGAGGAATTTTGGATAACATCCCATACCTCTCACCTTGCACAGCCATGCCCAGTGCCCTCCAAAACCTACTGGAGCCTCCTGCAGCACCAAGGGCTGTTGGACCAGGTTCACAAACTGGAGCACCATTAAGAGAAAATCCTACCAATATCAGCACTCTCCGCTCACTTACACCTACTTTGCATTTTAAATGCCAGTAAATGACTGCCCAAGGGAACAGAGAATCAGACCCATCAATGTGGGTATTTTTCAGCAACCCAGACCCCAGGAATTTTGGAAGTGTACCAGTATTAAGCATTATTAATGCATATTGAAAAATAGCTGGAAATCTCCCCAGCATTGTTAAAGAATCATTTAATTATTATTAACTGAGTCACGGAGGGCAGGCAGGCAAGTTTATGAAACCGATGCACTGAGCAACTGTGGACTCTGGAGGATGAGATGGTTCTAATGCCAAGGTTTGTAATTAAACTGTGGCCCAGGGCTGGGTGCTGATGCATTCAGCAAGTGCCCTCTGCTGGACTCCCATCCCAGCCGGAATCTTCCACATCCTTCCCTCACCCTTCTCCTCTGCAAGGCTGGGTGCACCACGGCATCCTCCCAGCCCCAGCCCACTGCCCTTTTTCCAGCAGCCGCCTCCCATTAGGTTCCTCAGCAAGAGCAATTATTCAGGAGAGAAAAAAAAAAAAACACACCAAAAACCCAAACCAGCACTATGAAGTTACACCCCGTGTCACCGCAGCTTGGTTGGGCTTGTGTGCTGGCTTTGCACCGAAATGTGGGCGCAGCTCTGGGGAGTTCATTGCCCTTTCCTACCCCATTCCCAGCAGGGACTGGGAAATGTCCATCCTCGCTGGTTTGTTCTCGATGACTAAAACAGGTGGGGCTCACTGGGTGAGCAGATATGATGTGAGAGTGCAATTAAACAACAGAGCTTTCGACACCCAGCTCCCAGGGCCTTATTTAGCTAATTAAGAAAGCCGTGCATTCATTCCCCTGAGGTGTTTCCAGCACCCTCAAGAGCGCTGCCAAGGTCAGATTTGCTGCTGACCATTCACAACGGTCCATGCTGACCATTCACAATTCGCGAGGCCAAGCCGCGAGAGCTTGATTGAAGAGTGTTAGGCTTCCCTAACTGGGACACATAGCAGTCCTGGGCCTCTAACTGGTCACCAGGGGTCCCGTACTCCACTGGCCACTGCCAAGCCAGCCCGTGCCTTTTGCTCCATTCACATTTTCCATCCCCATGGCCAGGTTTGGCTGCCAGGTACCCAAGGCAGGAACGGTCTCTCCTTAGGTCGACGTGTAGGACCCAGCACAGCAAGGCCTCTAGGCATGCTTATAATGCAAACAGAGAGATTAGATCAAGTCTGGCCTCTCTCTCAACGCTGTAGGCAGCAGAAGAGTGGAGTATTTGCCTCTTATCTGGAGTCTTGGGGGATTGGCCCAACATATTGACATAAACTCCTGCCAATGTCAGTTTACAGGAGGAAAACGGATTATAAAACGTGTTGGCTCGGGAGCAAGATCAGAGTCCTGGTAAGGCATCCCCTCTGCAGAGCCCAGAACCTCCCACAGAGGGGAAGGGACATCCGAGCCACTCACAGCTTTGGACCCCCAAATGAACGGGGTGCCTGGGCAGGGGGCTGTAACCCAGCAAGGCTCCAAGGCCAAGAGTGTGGGACGTGTCCTTAGTGGGCTCGTGGCCCTCCAGACACCTGCAGAGCCATTCAGAGACATGCAGAAAGCAATTCCTGGCAATCCTGTGGGGATTTCAACAGTTAGAGGAGGGAAAGGCAAATTTCGAAGTGATCTCAAATGAAAAAATGCGCTTTCACATCAAGAACTGTCCTAAGAAAATGAAAGTGCAAGAAAAAAACTTCACTGAGTCAGACCAACAGTAAGGGTAGCTCAGGAACCTGTCTGGGACCCTGGAAACAAGAGGTGCTCTCCAGGGAGGCCACTTCCTGCAGTCATTGCCCTGGTGTTGTCCCAGCAGCCACCTCCATCACACAGGGATGCTGGAGAGTGCCCCCCTGCTCCCTCTCCATCCATGGCCGGGCCTGGGATCCACGAATTTTTGAACTTGATGCTATTATGTGCCACAACAACCTTCTGTAGCAACAGATTCCAGGAGTTCACCAATGGTTTTTTCACGCTTAAGAATTAAAATTCATGGAATCAGTAAAGTTGGAAAAGACCTCTGAGGTCATCGAGTCCAGCTGACCAAACACCTCCATGTCCAGTAAACCAAGAGCCTCATTCCCAGATTCACACCCAGGTGCTGGGTGTTTCCAGGGATCTTGGGTGTCAAGGCTGACACTGCAGTCCCTGGTGCCTCAGACTGTCCCAGAATCATGGAATATCCTCAGTGGGAAGGGACCCACAAGGATTATGAAGCCCAGCTCCTGGCTTCACATAGGACACCCCAACAATCCCACCCTGTGCATCCCTGAGAGCTCTGTCCAAATTCTCCCGGAGCTCCGGGACCCTTGGGGCTGTGCCCATTCCCTGGTCAGTGCCCAGCACCCTCTGAGGGAAGAATCTTCTCCGGACTGTGGCTTCAAAGGGAACAGGGCTCCCCCAAACCCTCTGAGCAACTCAGCTGAGCCTCTCAGGAGGAGGTCCCAGAGAACCCAGTGGTCACACACCTTTTTTTATCTCTGTCATCACTGGGAAGTCTCAGGCACATGTTTAGAAGCTGAGGACATCTGAATGTAGGTGTCCAAGTCTGGTACTCAAACCCACCTGGAATTATTTAAATTAGAAGATTAAAATTGGAAGATATTTTTGAAATTTAGCCACACTTGAGCATTTTGGTTTCAGACACTATTTTCTGGTTTTAAGTGAAGAGATTAACCAAAGAATAGTCTTAGAGTATAATTCACTTTGGGAGGGACTCCATCTCTCCTCCAACCACCTGCTGCAAGCCAGGCCAGCTGTGAGGTCAGATCAGGCTGCTTTAAGGAACAAAACACAAAATCTGGAACTACAAAATTCCGAAACAAGGTCCAGAGCTAAGGAGCAGCGTGGTTTTGAAGCGTGGTTTGATTGCCAAGGTCCCTGGCAAAAATTTCATCCAGATGTGAGGGAAAGCTCTGGATGAACACGAAACAGCCACACCAATAAACTGTCCACAGCCACAATGACAACAGTCCAGAGGTGAGGCATGGGAAGGAAGGGATCAGCAAATCTTCATGACCACACGAGAAGGCAGGGCAGGTCAGGGGTTAAAGTGAATGAATGACAACCAGGTTTCAGTGAAGAGCAAGACAAAGATGTCCTCCAGCCCCTTGTGCTCCGAGGGGGACACTGGAAACACACAGGTGGAAGCCGAGTGCTATAAATTGGGCCACACACCAGAGGAAGACCTTCAACATTTCAGGAAATTAAGGATGGCGAGGATTCATCCATCACAGGTTGTGTCCCATGGAGAGGAATTCCCTACAACCCTCGTCTTATAACAAAGGAGGAGCAGATCCAAGTGGTCAAACAGCAGCAGCTTCAACAGGAGAGACTTTACATGAGTCAATATGTGAACTATTCAAGAGAGTTTCTGCTTGCTGATTTAAAATCCACAGCCCTTATCAACAAGGAGAGGGACCCTAGTGGCTTTTCTTTATGGCAGGTTAAGAAGGAAAGTAAAAGTAGGTATTTGAGATAAGAAATAAAACAAGCGAGTTGTTGTATTAAAATAAACCCAGCATAATGTATGGAGTAAAAAAGACATTTTTGTCCCAGCTAGAGCTCAGGAGTGGGGAAAATCAATAAAGGAAATAAAGGACTTGAGGAAATATTTATAGTCAGCAGAGTCAGGGTTGAAGAGAAGGCACTTTTCTTGTGCAAGCAACAAAGAAAACCTGACGAGAGCATTAATTTGTTACTCCGGGGGAATGGTGGAACCATGGATAATAACCAAGAAAAGCTCCTGGTACTCAATAAAGACCTCAGTTCTGCATTTTGAGAAAAAGCTGCTCAAGCTGCTTCTAGCACACATTGCTGATGATCACACTTAGGGCTCTAACCATAAGCAAGGAGATGGTAATCAGCATCTCCCACAGCTAGCCATTAATAAATCTGCAGATTCAGATCATTTACATCCAGGAGGTTTTAAAGAGCTGGCCAAGAAGGCATTGGAGCCTGTTCAAAAGTCTTTGAACCCCAGGGAAGTTCTAGAGGACCAGGAGAAAATGAATGTTTTGTCGGTGTTTTAAAAGAGGACAGCACGGGTTCTAGAGTGCCAGCCTGCCATTAATCCCAGCAAAAAACAATAATGGAATAGCTCATATGAGATTTGTTTATTATGGAATCAAAGGAAGGTAATATAATTGCTGCCAATCAACTTGGGTTTATGAAAAATAGATCTTGTCAAATTAATTTGATGTATTTTGTGATAACAGCACAAGCGTGGTTAATAAGGGGAAGAGTGCTGATGTAATTTTACTTGGATTTTCCTCAAGGCAACTGCCTGGGTACTGCATGATATTTTGATTAAGAAACTGGAGTCCCAAACATGGCACACATTAAAGGGATTAAAAACCAGCTAACGTAGGTCTCGGAGCGTTCCTCTAAACAAGGGATCCCTGCCAGATGGGTGTGTTCCGAGTCAGGTCCCACAGGGAACCGTTCCTCAACGCGCATTTTCACATTTTCTCCACGTCCTGGGAGAAAAAAAAAAATTAAAAAAATTAAAAATTGCTGATGACAACACAAGGTCTACTGGATCAGCAGGTAAGGAAGAGGCTGAGGCGAATGGGGTGGAGGAAAAAGGGCTCCCTTGTTGAGGTGGGTGAAGGCAGGTGAGGGCCAAAAGTAAAGGCAGATGTGCTGAAGAGAAGAACGTGGCCGTGTTCCCCCTCCTGGGAAGGAGCAATGCTGGAGAGATTTGGACATCACAACAGGCTGAAGACACTTGGTTTGTTCAG
>WAAG01005232.1:8480-33458 GCA_013390105.1 Tichodroma muraria
GGGGGGGGTGTGTGAAATCACCATATTCGCAAGAGGCAGAAGGATGCAGCAGCTGCCTCTTGCAGCAGGACTATTATTTTTCCAAAAGGAACTGAATTGCCCAGATGCGAGGAAATTCTAGCTACACTGCTCTTGAGCTGGGAGAGAGTGTGTAGTCTGAAGTTTCAAGCCTCTTCTGGAGAAAGGAGTCACCAAGCACACAGGAGCAATTACGCAGAAAGCCAGGACTCTTCACCTAGAGAAGCTCAGAAGGATCTTGTCAATGAACACCAATACCTCAGAAGAGGTAGTAGAAAAGACAGAATTAGACTCTCCTCAGCAGCGCCCAGCATCTGGACAAGAAGAAATGGGTATAAACTGAAACTCAGAAAACTCCACTTATATGCAATGAAACACTTTTTCTCTGTGAGGGTTGTCCAACACTGGCACAGATTGCCCCAAGCATAATGGAGTCTCCATCCTTGGAGATACGGTCCTGAGCAACTTTTCTAGTTGACCCTGCTTTGAGAAAAAGGATCGGACTAGATGATCTCAAGGGATCATTTCCAACATCAACTGTTCTGTGTTTCTGGGATTTTAGGGCCTCTGGATCTCAGCCATGTGTACCTTGTACTGCCCTAAAAATGCCACTGTCAGCATACCAAGATGCACACCCATACAGGCAGACTTTCAACCCAATAAACCTGAAGTTGTACCTTGCAGGCTCAGCTTTCTCACCTGTTCCTCTGACAGGAAGTGATGACAACACATTTCTTCCTCATTCATAAAAACTGCTGTTTGGACAAGCAAAAAAGTGCAAAGAGCAACTGGTATAAGGAATGGGGGGCAGCAGGGAGAAAGCAATGAAAAATATACCAATATTCTGTCAGTAAGACAGGACTGCTTTTACATTGCAAGAACTGGCACTATCATCTCCAAATAATTAAAAGGCATATTTGTGCATTTTATAATGTCTGAAAATTAAATGTTTTGCACAGTCCCTTAACAATATGCCTTCCCTGAATATTTTTTTTGACTAACAGCATTAACTTTCTCCCTGCACTGGAGGGTTGGCCCCAGTGTAGAGGGTCTCTCCTCGCAGAGCCATGTTTGAGCTGTGTGAGCCCACATGGGCAGAGCCCAAAGACCTGGAAATCCTTGTGTGCAGCACTGGGTAAGGCCTGAAGCCACAGCTGATGGATCCCCAGCTCACCTCTCTACTTCTGCAACAGAAAGATGCCAGGGTGCCCACAGCAGAGGAGTGCAGATCACCCATGCACACTGGGCAGCACACATAGACAGCATATTTTGAGAGGCTGCTGGTACTGAGATCTGGGTGTTCTCTCTGGTCAAACAGGCAGAAGACACCCCTCACTTGCTACTCGGGCCTCTGGTGCCAGCACATACACTGATCCTGAACTGATAAAAGGATAAAAGTGATTGATGAAGGGATCACTGACCCTCTGCCAGAGTAGCGCAGAGCCCTTTGCATCCTGGAGAAATAAGGAAGGCAGCACAGCCTTTGCAATCCAGGAATCAGCCTCCTGCCTTCCCTCCTCATCAGCCTGACCTAATTCCCAGTACTGTCAGCCTCCCTGTGGGGAAGGCAAAACCTGGGATGGAGGGAGACAGTGCAGATTTTACTACTGCTCATGTATTTCTAACCATACAGCTGATGTAAAGACTGTGCTTAGCAATGTCGTCTCACTCAGCTCTCAGGGACCAAATCCTGGGACCTTGTGGTTTTCATTACCACCTCTCCTAGCAAAGAACATTAAGTAGATATTTTCCTGAAGCTCTCAAGAGTTCCCAGAAAAGGATAAAAAGATCCCTACAAGCATTTCTCAGACCTCTGCTTACCAGGTTGGACACCAGCTTTCTCAGGCTGGACAGTGTTTGAAGACAGCTTCTACCTAATTGAGATATGCAATCATAGCACTGGAAACACTAGCTCATGAAAGAATATGTAGTACTTCACACAAAATAGACTAAAATACATCCATTTGCTTTGGAATCCCTCACTGTTGGCATAAAGAGAAGAAGTAGCTCCTCTGCCTCTGTAAGCAGGATAATGCAACTATAAGATATACGGCAAGGACACACGGTTTAAAATTATTTCTGCAGCCTCTCACTGTAGGCATTCCTGGGTCTTGACTCTGAAAGAATGATGTAACATGGATTACTCTGAGAGGTAGATCTGATTGTAAGGAGAGTCTCAACTACAGAGCACAAGAAACTTCACGAAAGCTTGATGCAGCAAGTGCAGTCAGCAACATGTCATGGAAGAAGGAAGAGCAGAAGGGAATCAACCAGGAATCTGTTGTTTGGTTATCTGTTTGTTTTTTTTTAAGACAGAGCTCAGCAGTTGGGTCTGAAACTATGAGATGAAAAAGCAAAGCCACAGAAAATCTCAGCCCACTGCTCAGAACAGGCAGGAATTTTCTTTCTGGCACCTGAAAGGGTGCCTAGAAAATCACTGAGGTATTTTGAAACCCTCAAGCACAGCCTACTCAGCTCCTTGGTGCTTACCAAACATGACCGTAAAAAAGGTGGCGTGACCTCTAGAGAACAGGCAGTTAAAGAGTCCAGTTCCACCACTTGTCTTCAGAAATACAATGCAGTAGCACTGAAGGGACTTTGCTCTGCTTTAGCTCTCACTCTTTTACACATTTATGAAAAGTTAGCTTTTCATGACTCACCTGCAAAACATGACTGCAAATGTCTTAGCTCTTGCCAAAGGAGTGAGCTCCTAGAAGGGTTGTGAAGCCTAGGGATGTGTGCAGCCCTTCAATGCGTTCTTAGGAGAGCCATGCTGTGGCACATTTACTACTCCCGAGGAAGTGTCGGACCAAACAAACAGGAATATGCCTGTTCAACTGACTGAACATGTGCTTTACCATAGGCCAGCATGTTCCCAGTTTTCCTATTGCATCCCACTTACCCTAGGATTACACGTTTGCCTGCACCTTTGTATTGGTTTTGCATGGCCTGGTTTTGGTAACAAGGGGGCTAGAGGGGTGGATTCTGTGAGGAGCTTGCTGGAAGCTTCTTCCATGCCCAGCAGAGCCAATCCCTGATGCTCCAAAGATGGATGTGCTGCTGGCTAAGGCTGGGCCAACTAGAAATGATGGTAATGCCTCTGTGGTAATATATTTACAAAGAATTCAAACTAAAAAGGGGTTGCAGAGTTGTAATTGCAACCACAGAAGAGCAGAGGGAGAACATGTGAGAAGAACAACTCTGCAGACACCAAGGTCAGTGGAGAAGGAGGAGCAGGAGGTGCTCCAGGCACTGGAGCCAAGATTCCCCTGCAGCCTGTGGTGCAGACCATGGTGAAGCAGCTGTGCCCCTGCAGCCCATGGGATCCACAGGGGATGCAGAGATCCACCCAGAGCCCATGGAGGTGCCCCAGGATGGAGCAGGTGGATGCCTGGAGGAGGCTGTGACCCCATGGGAGACCCGTGGAGAGAAGGGCCCTGCCCCCAGGCTGGAGCAACCTGTCCCTGGAGGACTGCACCCCGTGGAAGAGTGACCCACGCCACAGCAGTCTGAGGGGGACTGGTGCCCGTGAGGCAGAGCCACGTCAGAGAAGCTGATGGAGAACTGTCTCCTGTGGGGGGAACCCCAGGGTGCAGCAGGAGAATGACTCCTCTCCCTGAGCAGTGGGAGCAGCCTTGAGTGGTGAACTGACCATAACCTCCCATTGTACTGCTGGGGTGGGAGGTAGAGCTGGAAGGAGGGATGGGTTGGGGGAGGGTGCTTTTAAGGGTTTATTTTACTTCTCATTATCCTGCTCTGATTTTGTTAGTAATAAATTCACTCTGTATCTCTAAGTTGAGCCTGTTTTGCCTGTGATGCTATTTGACGAATGACCACTCCATGTTCCTTAATCTCAATCCAGGAACCCTTCATTAAATTTTCTTTCCTCTGTCCAGCTGCAGAGAGGAGCAAGTGAGCAGCTCTGGTGGG
Organism: Tichodroma muraria; assembly: GCA_013390105.1. Lineage (NCBI taxonomy): Eukaryota > Metazoa > Chordata > Aves > Passeriformes > Sittidae > Tichodroma > Tichodroma muraria. The sequence goes on from WAAG01005232.1 coordinate 12,429, forward strand.
TGCCTGGCATCTGGCCTGGGTGAACCCACTACAACCACGCATGACATTTGTGAATTCTGGATGAATTTATCTTGGTCCTAGAAAAAATAACCATATGGAAAAAGTGAAATATGTTTGAGGAAACCCAGACATATGGTAGCTTAATCCAGACCAAACTAAGAGTACCCTCTACTCTGGCACCACAGTATTTTATGAAAGACTCCCAGCAGCAGAGTCAGCCCCAATAGTGTAAAAACTCAAAACTCTGTCAACACTTTATTCTACTGTTTCTCATCTTTGATATCCTTAGTGTTTTTGATATCCCTGGCAGTGCCAGGAGCAGACCAGGAAATTATTTTCTTACATCCTGGGAAAGGCCTGAAGGAAGACTGATGGGCACCTTATCTTCTACAAATACCAGTTCTTGGGTGCGGCTCCACACACTGCTAGGAGGTGACCTCTTCAGCACACAATCCTGGACTGCTTGTGGTTGGCACCTCCAGCCCCATCCACGAGCTGATTTTTCTTACTCGGAGTGCAAAATTAAAGTGGGGGGAGAACGGGAATTATGAAAACACAAGCAAACAAGCAAGTAAAAGACCACAATAACAACAATCAGTCGCAAAACCCATCCAAAACCCAGAACAAGGCACTTCAGAATCAGATCATAAAAGATATCTGATGTGGGTTAAAAAGAGCACAAATGATAGGGGTCACATCACATCTGGAAGGAGGGGAATTGGAGTGTTTTGGCAGCAATGTGACCTCTCACTCTGCTCACCCAGGGAACCAGAGCCGGAGGAGTGGCCACAGTGTGGCCCTGTCACTCCCGGAAAGAAGCAGCTATGAAGCAGACCTTGCCTCATTCCCCTGTGAACAGCCATGCACATCTCCAGCTATGATGGCACCAGAAGACTTGGGAGCCAGGACTTCCATGCACCCCGCTGGTGATTGCCAGGAAGGTGACTCATTTTCTACTTCCCAGGGGCACAGAGTAGGACTATCAGGTACTGGCCCCCACCTGCCAAATGAACCCCAAGGGCTCAGCATCATGACTCTTTCAGACCCAAGAGTGTCTGCTGCCACCCATCCCGATTCAACAATGAGCTTAGTGTTGGTGACAATTTTTCACTGACTCCATACAAGGGGAAAGTCTGAACAACCCCACCATTTACCAACTTGGATGTTCTCCATGAATTTTCTTTCCTTCCAGGCATACTCCCTATTCTGAAAACACAAGCAAGAAATGAGGAAGACCGGCTTTGTGCTGAAGTACCAAGTCGTGGCATGAGTTGTCTGTATTTCCAGGAGAGAACCGACACGTAACAAGTGCGCAGACAAGAGGATGCTGTACACTGCGTGCTCGCACTCCGCTCCACTGGCCTGCGCTGGCATTTCTGTTCAGCCTGTGCCTCGATCGACAGCAACGTGAACAGCAGACCTCAGCTCTGGGCTCTGCTCTTGAGGACGCCCCAGAGAGTTAGAGGAGAAGTCAGGGCAGAGCTGCATGGACCAGTGATCAGAGGTGTGAGATCTGCTAAGAAATCCTAAGAACTTTAGGGTTAGGATGAAGGAGTGAAGCAATGACAGTGGGCTTCAAACAAAGAACAAGTTGGTACAAGGAGGATATAAATTATCTGCTTTCAAAGTCTAGGGAAGACAAGGGAGTCAAACGATGTGTGTTTTAACTGCATCAAAGAAGTTTCCAATTAGGCAGGAGTGAAACTTTTATCAGTCATAGGAGTGGGAGAGAGAATGGCATTAATCTCTCCTGGCATTTCCTAGGCAGATTCAATAAAAGCCTAGCAATGACAACAAAGCTACAGCTGCTCCTGATTTGGACAAAAAACAGACTCACAGAGATGGCAGAGAAATCAGATAATAATTTTAATTTCATGTGCAATAAGCCTGCTATGTCCGGAGTGTGGCAGGGCTATACACCCACTCATCCTGGCCGCACTAACCCACTCAGAAGTGTACCCGGTATCTCCATTAGAAGCAACTTTCAGTTTCAGTACTTAATGCCAAAATTTCAATTTTTAACATCCAGGGACAAAGCAGCTGAATCAGATACAGCTACTTGAGAATAATCTGCTTCATTATGGTACCAAGAGCTGAGCTGCAATTAAAGCTGTTTAGCAACGGCCATGATTCCAACTATTAACTGGCTAGAGTAGCTCTTTCCAAATATATCACTGTTCAGGGTTACTATTAAGAGTGGTATAATGGTAGATGAAAGCCAAAAGTTCAATTTCAGTTCTTCTGTTTGATGCATAGTTTGAGGTGAAACCTTTTCCACTGCGTTTTTTGTGCAAAAACAATTTGGCCCTATTTCCTTGAGGTTCACCCCAGCAACTCTGTGAGACTGCAGAAAGGACTAGTAGAGGGAGAGGACCACCCCATCCAGATACAGACCTGACGATAATGGTGAGCAAAAGGGGTGGCACTTTCAAAAGCAGAGATCGCAAGACATCACCATAAAGGAAGGAAATGGACACATAAAAGCATTACAAAAGGACACCTGGAGAACTCACAGGAGCTGAACACCTCCAGTGGGCACAAGAAATTTCTGCTCTTGGCAAGGTCACATGGAGCTCCCTCAGGAAGGTATCTGAAGTCTCTGGCACCAGGAAGTTTTTCAAGCTGACCAGGCTGGCAATCACCTTCCTGTTTGCAGAGAGCTGTTCTCAGTGCCCAGAGCTGCCCATGGCCCATCCCAACAGCCATCCCCTCTGGGACCTGGCTCCAGACATGAACTACACCCTCTCAGCACCTCTTGCACAGCAGGGTCCTGGCAGCACCCAGCATGCACCCACCCCACATGCACCCATCAAGGTACAAGTCCTTGACCCCTTCTGTCCCCCATACTTTCTCACTGATTCAAGGCTGTGAAGGGAGGTGACTCCAGGGACAATAACAGGCATTCTACTCCATCATCTGAAAGTTATTCAAAGTCTTTTTTACAAATTTTTTACAAACTAAGCCTGTGCAAACACAAGATCACTGCCTGTAGAGCATCACATTAGATGAGTCTTGTGAGTCTCTCACAAGACTGTGTTACAGACTTGGCACGGAAGCCGGGCACATAAAGACTGTGTGGATTGCAGAAGCAGCACTCAATTAAGCCAATGCAGTATTTTTAGTCCAAATAACAGTTTGTAAATTCTAATAGAAAGTTCTTCAGCTCTGTCTGCCTTCAGGTAAGCAACAGAGGAACAGAATGCCAGTCTCAGCTCTTGATGTCCGGATCATATGGGCCATTCACTGAAGAGTTGGATTTGATGACCCTTGTGGATGCCTTGCAACTCAGAATATTCTGTGAAATCTGTGAAACACTACTGCAGTGACCAAAGAACAGACAGAGCTCTTCAGGAGACCAGAATCTGGCACAGCATCTCCTGAAGAGGCAAACTTGTACCCTTTCCCCATCCAAACCCACAATGATATGCTCACACCCTTCAGAACACCAGGGCTCAGAGCCTTCCAGTTCACAGTGGCTCCATGGCATAGGTCCATCATGTGCATGGAACATGCCTCATGCCAAACAATTACTTTCTGCTCTCTTGTGCTGCACACCTCTGAGCAGAGTAGAAACATGTGCCAATGGATTAATAATGGTTATATTTGCTTCACACTCCCCCAGCTTTGTGCAAGAAGTTTCCCTTCTCCTCGAGACCTGTTCTCCACATGGCCTGTATTGTATTCCTGCATGAAAGTTGCCCTGGCATTGGGAGATGCAGGCTGAAATACAGCCAAACCTCTGGAGGCCTAGTCCCAGTGTACTCCCAGGGAAAGCACTTAAAATGACAGCCTACAAAAAAAAACATTTAAGTACTGTTTTCTACTGTTCATAGACAGGTTTCCAAGCTCTGCCTATACCTCTTATTTGCCACTCTGCGAAGCACTTCAGACGTTCAAGTGATCTAGCCTGACAAGCTGGACTCTCTTTCTCCTGTGTCCTTATTGCCAGGGAATCAAGAGAATTTAAAGTTCTGAAAGACTTGTCAGAGATCTCAATCCCTTGAAAGTTAGAGGTAATTTGAAAAGCAGGGAGACCAACAGAGAAAAAATACACTCTCCTCATTCCTTCTCTTGCATGAAGGGTCAAAAGAGATAAAATGGGGAGAAAAGAAGGAATGCAAATGCTAGTAAGGGGGATTTTGAAAGTTACAATGAGCATTTCAATCTCAAATGCCATTAAGACTTCATGTGCCTTTTTACCTTCTTCTTTAGAAGGCTAAACTTGCATTGCATTGGTAATGCCTCTTCCCTTTCAGACGAAATATTTTTAAGTGATGTTTCTATGGCTGAAAAACCCCTAGGGGCAGCCTTGCAAGTCTTTTGAGAGAACTGTATGCAAGCATCCAAGGAGACGGCCACAAGAGATTCAAACTTCCAACCTCATGCAAGAAAAGCAGATGGGAAGTGCCACAAGGATATATAGCTAGAAAACTCCTGAGAAGACACACATCCTCTTCTCAGTCCTGTACCACCAGTCCATGAAATAAAATCTTTCACTCAGCTCCGAGTAATAAAATCAAACAGAAGTAAAAGTCACAGTTATTCCCGGAATCTGCCTAGATCCATATTTTCTCTGGTCCTTCTCTCCTTCTTTCTTGGAATCGTCCATCCGCTTCAACCATCTTAACCTTCTCCTGTTCTGCTAAAATCTCTCCCCTCCCCTCCACTTTTCTTCCACACCACTTACTCTCTCAAAATTCACTCCTCCCCATCCAAAAATGAATAAGGTAACTTGATGCCAAAAGGTAAGAATCACTCTGGGAGACTCAAAAAGCCCTTTCAGATATCTTGCCTCTACCAATGACAATTAGACAATGCTTACATCCAGATGACAACAAAAATACGTACATTAAGTCAGCTTCGGTACTGCCTCACACTGAAAACCAAGCTATGTACTGGAAATAGGGGATACATTCCCATTCCCTACCCCAGAACTCGTAGAAAGGAAACAGTCAAACACATCATTTTAATAAGGCAATTAATATATCATGAAATACCACTGGTTTTCTGCCTGAGAGCCAGCTATGTGCACTGCAAATTTCATGACATGGCTCCATAAGGAGCAAACTGTATGAGAGAGCTCTGTAAAAGTACTTCCCCTCTCCTCACTGTGCTGTCCCCACAACAGATTTATGTTGAAGCAGGAAGACATGTGCTACTTGCTCCCAAACCAGGCTTCTGCACTATTCACACAGGAACGGGGTCCTGGTTTCAGTGTCTCTCTGCCTTAAGCAGACTGCTGTCCCCTCTCCTGATCAGAGAGGTGTGATTCTTGCTGCATCTCACTTCCTGATGAATCTCGGCAGAGGAACATCCGCTAAGCAGGCTGGTCCAAAACTCCCCACTCTTACCTAGCCAGCAGCAGGGCGCAGGGCACAGCTCTGATCGGTAAGCAGGGCAGTGCAGTATGTACCTCACGACAGCAAGGTTAACGTGTCTCACACGTCCTGCAGAAGACATCTGTCACCTGCATGGGACACTAGCAAGGCTCACATACAAGCACCTTCACTGGGATATGGCTGCTTTTAGCAGCTAACATAATCAACTAAGACAACCAAGTTCCAGGTCCACACAGCTGGACTGGGACAGTTTTGGCAAACACAAATACATCACATAATTGTATTTACTCTGAATAATGGTATTAATGCTTCTTTCACAGGGCAAAGATCTCCCTCCCCAGGGCCTGGTACTGCAACCCTGCCCCCGTGGGCAGGAGACTGCAGAAAGAACTAGCAGAGGGAGTCTTCTGTGGTTAAGCAAGAGCATTCAAAAAGACAGGCATTGAAAACACAGTGTGCAAAAGTACTTCTCACTTCCAGACAGCTTTAAAACCTTCAACCTCACATTGCTCCAAATGCATTCCCCACCCTTTCTTCTTGCCTTATACAGAGAAGGGGCTTCTGGCCACAACCCTGATAGGAGCACAGTGATCACAAAGCAAGCAAGCAATGAGAAAGCTGTCTGTTTGCTGTGCCACTTTTTAGTACAAGCAATCAGTGCAATTTCCCATTCCATGTGTCCTCATTTGCCACCAGCTATCATGGAAATGAAAAGGGCTTCATTAGAAACAGCAGAGTGGGAAACACATCACCCTTGCTAAATCAAGTATTGTAGTAAGGTGCAGTTTTCTTCAAGTAGTGTGCACTCATCCCAAAAAGATTTTGGAAGACAGGACAGACTCGTGCAAACACGGACCAGGCTCAGGCATGAGCAGTCAGCCCACTGGAGAACAGTCTAGTCATCATTTGTTTATCCCCACACCAATATTAGTCCCAGGTGATTCAACGAGACCTCATCCTGATCTCATTCTCCTCTTTTCCCTTTCATCTGAAGCAGCAGTAAGGGACAGCTTTATCACACATGCAAGTTAACTTTCTGGCTAAGAGAAAGGTCGTCCTCCTCGGTGACATACCTCTCATACCTCTCATACCTCATATGGCTGCAGCTTCCTCCAGCTGCACCTTGCAAATTCCCGGAAGGGAGACTCCCTCACTCTCCTGGTGCCCTGCACCACCTTCCTTAGGTTGACCTACCCTCACAGACTTCTGCCCACGCTCTCCATGCATGACCTGGAGAACCAGCAGAGCAGAGAATACTTTCAGGAGCACCTGCTTCTTGCTTCCAGAGAGGACTTGCCAGCAGCCAGAGGGAAGCCAGTGGGGTTGGGCCCGTGACTCCCTTAATCATAGAGTTACTAATTACACGGATGTACTCAAAAATACCAAGTCCTATGCACCATCAGGCAGGTGGGGAGGCAGTCCCTGATTTGCAGCCTGCAAAGAAACTAGAGGAGACCCTTCAAAACACCAAGGGAATTACTGCACTACCAGGCTGGTAGAAGAGTGGGTGGAAGCTTTGACAAGACACCTTTTCGCTTCATTGGTCTGAGACAACCCTCATGTCAACCTACTGGCAGCTCTTGCTTCCCCGTCAGGAAGGTCTTTATCATAAAGGCAAGTGCTCCTCTCTCCTGTCCTCTCCTGCTCAGTGACAATTTTTTATAAACAAGATCTTCCCGTGAGAATGTACATCAACAAATCAAAGCCAAGCCCTCAATACAGCCATCCAAATGTTGTGCTGAGAGTGTCATGCTGTCCATTCTCATTTTAAGCATTCCTTTTCTCAGGTTGTGAAAGCTTTTGGGTAAGGCTGTGTGAAATACACTGCTGTCCCTTTGGAGAAAATATTGCTAAGAACTGATCTTGGAGACAAGCATTTAACAAATTATCTGTTCCAACACCTGGAAATGGTACTCCATGGACCACCTTCCAGTCTTCTGGTACTGAAGAGGCTGCTCACTGGTGCACTAGGAAGATGCAGGTGTCACAACAGATCTCCAGCTTTTCAGCCCTTTTCTTAAAGGAAGTGTGAAACATTTATTTTGCCCTGAGAAGGCAGAAAGTATAAATACTAACTGTAACGCTGTTGTGTCTCTGGAAGTAGTTCCAAGCACAAATGAGGAAGTTTGTTGCAAAGGAGCACAAGAAAAAGCATCAGGGACACTGAAAAGACTAGCACATTGAATGCCTTCTTCACCTTGGTCTTTACTGCTAAGATCAGTCTTCAGGCACCCTGGAGCCCTGAGAGATCCAGAAAATCCAAAGCAAGGAAAACTGACTCTTTTCTGAGGAAGATCACGCCAGGAAACATTTAAACAGACTGGATATGTATATGGTCCCGATGGAATGCACCCACAGGAGCTGAGGAAGCTGGCCCTTGTTTTTGCAAGGTCATTCCTGGTTTTCTTTGAAAGCTCATGGCAATGGGGTATTGTCCCTGAGGACTGGAAGAATTTAAGCATCACCCTTACCTTCAAAAGGGCAAGACAGAGGATCTGGGGAACCACAGGCTGTTCAGCCTGAGCTTGATCAGAGAATTAAATGTAAAAAGTAACCTTTAGACCCTGAGGGTGGTCACAAACTCTGCCTGCGTCAGACACGGGTTGCTGAGAGAGGCTGTGGAGCCTAAGAGACACTCAAAATCCAATTAGACAAAGCCCTGAACCTGCTCTGAGATGGCAGCTGGACTAGGTGAACTCCAGAGATTCTTCCACCCTTACCCATGCTGGGCTCTGTGAAACCTGCACTGATCTCTTGGGTGAGGATCCTGAACACTGAAAGTAGAGGATCCTACAGTGAAAGTAGACCAGAACTTTCTGTGTGCATTCAGTGTGGAGAAGATGGGAGATACCCCTGTTACACAGCACAGTCTGTGAGGAACTCATCATATGGGCCATGCGAAGGGGAAGGAAAACAAGCAGCAACTCAAACAGATGACATAAAGCAACAAAAATAGCTGGACCCCAGTGTAAACTCTCTCATTCAAGAGAGCTAGATGAGGAACAGGCAGGTGAGAAGGTTCTCTGGGGAGTCTGGGAAAAGGAGAATGTCATCACAGTAGTAAAAAGCAGAACTTGGTAGATATGCAGATAAAAGTGAGAAATATGGAGAGTCGGCCCAGCTTTTGTAAACCCTTCCCAGGCTCCACAAGACAAACTGCATTAACAAAACCCAAAATCACCGTGACATGCTATATTCAGATTCCACTACTATGACACTTCCTCACCACAGCATGAGGTTAGCAAGAAGGTCCTCAAATGGGTAAGTGGTTTGTGAAAAATGGGAAACACCTACATTTGAGTGCTGCAGGCTTAAGTTCAAAACAGACTTTCACCACTCCATTTACACACCTACATGTCCTCCAGGAAACACAAATTCATGGAACAAAAGCAAATCATCACAGGTCTTCTTAGTCTATCTTTTTCCTGTCGTTCTCATTCATTTTTCTACATCTTCCTCTAGGATTTTTTTTCCAAAATTCTCAAGTAATGGAGAGACCATCATCATCCTGCTAAACTTAACCCAGCAGACAGCTGCCTTTACAATTATGCAGCTTTTCTCCACTATCAGAATTAAATCTCCTTTTGTGCAGCCAGTGTCCCTTGCTTATTCCATTTAGCTAGATCCCAGGCAAAGATTCTACCCTTTTTACTGCAGCAAGCTTTCCTCCACAGCTGACACACAGCTTCCCAGTCTTACTTAGTTTTACCTTATTCTCCTTTTGTCAGCCATGTTTCCTGAACAGATGATGAATTTGTCCTCCTTGCTTCCACTCTCTTTGGCTCACCTGCATTTTACCAGAGCAGATGCACTTAAAACTGGCAGAATACATCTAGTCCACTAACATGGATGGACAGAAACTTCCAAGGGTTCCTTTAAAATTTACCAGATATTCTCCAGTTCATAATTATCATTTTCTTTCTACAGCATGTTACTAGCTTGTGCTGGAATTAAATGTAGCCTTTGGATGCTTTTCTGCAAAACTGCACTGGGTCTGATGGTACTGCATTGACTGAAGACTCGAACCTCTCTCTGCTGAACCACATCCTAATGTTCCCATGCCATTACTTCAGCTCATCAAGGAAGTTTCAAACCAAAGCCCTGTCATTCTGCAAGCTTCCTGCTCCTCCTGGTTTCCTGTTTATTGTTTATTCCTTTGTCCTAACTGCTAATAAAAATACAAAAAGCATCAGATGTCAGGAAGAACCCTGCAAAATTCTTTTCAATAAATTCTGACATTCTGATACCATGTAAGCTCTCCTCTACAATTCACTCACCAGATTTACATACACCTCACCACAGACAGATATATATAGTACGTATTTCCTTATCTTAATTGTGTGGGATAACATTTTTCTAAAGTCAAGGTAAATGATCCCACATCCACTGGGCTTACCATGCTCTGGAAGATGAAATCAGAGTGTTGACACGATTGGTTTCGCCACGCCCATGCTGCCTTTTTCATCTCATTATTTCTCCCATGTGTTCTGTTTTTTNACTATGGAGACCAATCTGTGCTCTTTTGTCTGGATGGTAATACGCGTGTCTTTATTTGTTGTCCGACTATGAAATTTGCGTGTTCTGTTTTTTCTTGTTGTTCTGATGTCCTCCTTATAAAGAGGTTCAAGCTTCCCTGTGTCTAGAGTCCAGGAATCTCCTCCATCCTCTGGAGTGTCCTCAAAGACAACCTGTTAATTGTTCTGAGTTAATTCCACAGTCAGCTCACACTGACTGGGGTCCCCACACATCTTCCACGAGCACTGTCCAACATCACCTGCCCCACTGCAGTCCGAAGTACCACTCATCCCTTCTTGCTGTTACAGGGGAATTTAGCCAGGCTTGGGGTGGGCTCTGCCTTTGTCCCTAGAAGAATCCAGTGTGGTTGGAAGCTGTGACCTATACCAGACTGGACTGCACTGCTGAGCTGATCACAAGGCATCCCTTACGCAGCAACTCACTGGCTAAGCAACCACTACCCCAAGAACCCACTGGGATTCAGACTAGGCTGCATGCAGGACATTAAAGTGCTTGTTGTTCACAGCCTACCAGGGGTGCAAGTTCCTCCGGATCTCCAAGCTTTTGTTCTCCTGGGGCTGTGGGAGCAGGTTTTTCCAACACACAAGACTAAGCTCCATGTCCAGCACAGCAAGCATCTGTATCATTAGCAGATCACTCACAGAAAGTCTTATCTGCAGCAGGAGCAAACCTCCTGTCTCACCTGTGACTGGACATCTGGAGCAACACCCAGGAGCCCAGATTCACCTTGATTCAGAATCAGTGAGACAGAGAACACCTCCTGTCACAGCCTGCCTTCTCTGGCTGCACAAAGTCTTGCTGCTCCTACTATGGAAAGTCAGCATGCAGCACTGTGCAACCTGGCAGCTCTCTGCAGGACAGCCAGTCTCACACCTCTGCCTACACTGGGTTTTGCTCTGCATACCAACAAATGTCCCTGTGCAGACATGGTTCTCTAAAGGCAAGATGGAGATGAAATCATCTTCTCTTTTCACCCTGTAAGAAGTGCCTCTTTTGCATGCCAAGGAGGACCAGCAATACTGGTGTGATTGTATTAATATAATTACAGGCCTTGGCTTCTGCTGAAAATGTATTCCCACATAAACAGGCCTGGAAAGCCCAGTGGTAGTAACAGGATAAGCAAAGGTGTCTGTGCTTTGCAGCACATGAAAAGCAACAGTTCTAGAAATCCAGAGAGCAATTACAGCTCACACCTTATAGCTAGCTCAGCAGATAATACTATCATTGACGTTTTTGTTTTTTCTTCCTTTTATTCCAGCCACAGCTCTTTAATTTCAAAACAGAAATTGTCTTTTCCTGCCCATGAAAGGGGTGGGGAATTGTTTGCAAGTAATCAGTCATAGATCTCTCAAGTCCAGCACATCTGACTGTTGTCCTTTGACAGTCACTTCCCTGCACCCAGCAGCACGGCCAGAGCACGGCCAACAAGCACACAGCAGCTGTGCCATAAGCTGGGCTACGCGAGGCAATCCACTTGCCCTGGTGTGTCCATTTGCCACACCCATGTTACAGAGGAGTTTGCTGGCTCCTACCTTCATCCAGGCAACATTTTTAATTTAATTTAAAGCTCTCAGGTTTACACTTTTGAGTTAGCTTTTTTTTTTTTTCCAAAAATCCACCCACACATGCTTCCATCTTCAAAGACAAAATACAAGTACACCCTTAAAAAGGCAACCCTGAAGGCAAACAGAGGAATGTCAGTGTTAGCTACAATTTGTAAAACACACACAAGAAAGTTTCCCGTTTTATCACAGTATGTGTTGAGTTGCTGCATCAAGACAAAATCAGAGCCCTCAGAATTTCATCACCAGACACCAGCCTTCTGGCTCAGATGCCAAATAAGAATAGACCATTTCTGGACTTGCTTTCCACAAACTGATCACACCAAATGGTTTGTGAGCCTCTCAGCTTAAGCTGGGTTCCCCTCAAAGCCACGGACACTCTCCCAGGCATATCTGCAATACAGTAGGTGACACACCCCTAGACAAATCTTGCCATCCAAATTCCACTTCTGTGCTATAACACAAGGGGAAACTACCAGTAATAAATTCCCTTGGAACCAAAGTCAACCAGACCACATGATTATACAGCAGCCCAGAGCTTTAAATACCATCTGCACGTGTCATCTCAAACAACTCTACAAGCTCAGAGGCTACAGGTTTGTTGTTACAAGAGAAATAAACAACACTGATATGGCGGCTTTCACCACTTGGTGTATGATTTGGTTGCACCTAACGCAGGGCAGGTGGAGTCTGCATTGAGGCCATGTCTCTTCCACAGCTGTGGTCTGAGAAGCAAAATCCTTGAGAAGCAAATATTGCCTTGGAGGTGAAGTTCATCAGTTCAGAGTCCCCAGATGGAAACCTAACCACCAGACCATGGTCTTGACCACATCACTTGACAGCCAGCTGCTAACAGTCAGTGAAGAGAGCTACAGAAAAAGTCATGTTCCCAGGCTGGCTTCTGCATATTCAGTCTCCGAACAGGATCTTGGGTAGTCCAGTCACAAGCACACACACTGCAGTCTTGCCCCCACATGCTGCAGTTTCACCTTCTCAGACAAAAACCGGGCCCGTGTATCGCAGCACTGCATGCTGAACCCTGCATGAGGTCTTCCCACTGCAGCCAGTATGCAGAAACACAGGACCTGTGTCCCATAGCCCTGCTGCTGCTCCAGGGTGCCCCAGCACCTGAGTACAGCCGTGGAAATCTCACGGGTAAGGCTACTGAATATGCATTAACGGAGAATCCAAAGTGGGACACCTACTGCAGACACTTGAGCCGGGATAGGGAAGCAGTTTAAGCTGGTGCCTGCAAGGAACTGAGTTACTGATGAAGTCTTGCTAACAGGGCCAGCCTAGCAAGCAGTTTTGTATGAATAATGCATTTAAAACAAAACAAAAAAAAAGAAAAAAAAAGCTTAGAATAGTTTTTGTAAACAAGAAAGGAGGTGGAGAGCCATTAACTAAGTGATCTCGAATTCCTCGATTTGCTTTATCAATCTCAGTATTCAGAAAAAAAGCTTAAGAGCAATCCAGGCTCTCTAGTGAATCAACAAAACCACACAAAGGACCATACCACTCCTCACAGCCTCCAGGCTGTACATTAGCTTTTAGCAACGGTATCTACCACATGAATAATGCAGCATGTCTTCCAGAGCATCTGTACTCCAATCAATCCACAGTAGCAAATAAAAACCTTTCAGCACGCCTTTCTATCAGGCAGCAGGACCTTTTTACAGCTGCTCAGAGGCATATCCTTGGAAAAACAACCCTATCTGAGACCAAAGCTGGAAGCTTTTAAATCGGCCAGCTGGGAACCAGCCTTTTAAATCAGTCATCCTGCGATGGGCCTCGATTTTATCAATTGCCTTTCTTTGTCTTTTGTTCCATAAGGATCCACACCACCGTTGCGGGGCTCAGATTAAGGGAGCTCAGACTAAGGTTTCAGTTGGCTTTCAGAAACAGACACGTGTCTCTTCCCAAAAGCAGCTCACAGCCTGCAGCCAGCCCTTTCCAAGAGGGACATGGTGGCCTCACTGGACACACAGCATACACACCACATCCTTCTCCTGCACTATAAAGCAGCCTCACAATGAAGTACAGGCAAAGAGCCTTCACCAAACCAAGCATCAATCAGATGCTCCAGTCTGTACTTTCAGAAGCAGAGCAGGGGATGGAAAGAGGCTCTTTGCCCATGTCCATCACCAGTGCTGGTTTGAGCATTGCTCCTCTGCAGAAGCACAAAGATGATCCCTTCCCCTGGGCAGCCCACGAGTTGTGGGAACTGCTTCTGTCACCACAGGCAGCAGCACATCATGCAGTCGACTGCCTGCCTGAGGAAGGGCATGCCAGCAGTGCAGATGGACTAGCACCCACAGAAGAGGTGGGGGACAAAATGAGAGCAGCAAGCAAGATCTCAAAGAACATATTCTAGAGGTGCTGGCTTTCATCAGAAAACCTAGTGCTAAATAACACTCCGAAATATTTGCAGCTCTCCAGCGTGGAACAGACACTTAAATATGGTGCCCTGCTAAGTTGGTTGTGGAAAACAAACAGCTCTGCCTGTAGAATAAACATTGCACAAGTAGAGAGAACATGAAGTAGGAAGGTGAAGGAGTCACTTAAAACTAAAATAATGAGCTGATTTCCTCATCCACAAAACAAGAAGGTCAATAGCTTTCTCTGAGAGTGCACAGCAGCCCCTCTTGCCCCTTACTTTTGGTGCACACTGTCCGGGGCAGGACTCATGTGAGGTCTCATGTGAGTCCTTGCAAGGAGACATGTCAGCCCTTCCCACATGCTGGCAGTAAGTCAAACCTTATGCAGAGGGTACTTCATGGACACAGCCTCAGGAGATGTGAGACAGTGGCTCCTCCACTGACACAGGCATCTTCTGCTCACACCATAAGCAGGAGGATATTTCAGTACTTTTGCATCCCCCAGTTATTGGCTTAGGCCAGGGAAGGCAAACATTGCATAGTGACCCAGCCTGTACTGAACAAAGACTCCAGAAACCCACTGCAGCCATGCACCCCACATACATCATCACCAGCTGGTACCACATTGTTTGTCTCAGAGCATCTTTCTAATGATAGAACCCAAGGCTGCCCAACTAGGGCCAAATTCATGACAAGGTCCCAAGCTCGGCGAAATGCGCATCATGCAAATTTTTTTACTTTAGAAGATACACCAAGTGTTGTGAACCTCAAAATAATCTTAAGCACGTATGTCCAGGGGCAGGCAAGGGCTACCAGGAATGAGCGAAACAACACCACTCTTCACAAGACAAGGCTGAGACAGCAAAAATCCCGTGGCCTTCCTTGATGAGTTTTCCAGCTGCACTTGTGTTCAGTCACAAATTTAAACCACAATGCACTCCCCAAGGCAGGCAGCAATGCCAAACGGCATCCAGCAAAATAACACCCTCATGATGACACCTGTCCATGTTATTGCCACATCCCCACCGCCCGGTACTTCTCTTCTGTGCTCTTCTGCCATGCCAGCAAAGCAGGGAGAAGGACAGGGGAGTACATGTGCCTCATAAAAATAGCTTAGCCAGGTTATTTTTAACTCATCCCAGCACAGTCAGCAACAATGGTGAAGAGCAGTGAAGAGAGCAAAGAGAAAAACTGGCAGACCACAGCCTCAGGCAGCTCTGAAGAGGCTCAAACCCTCCTGTCACCTGATCTGGTGAGGAATTCAAGACTATATCTTGGTTAGAACCCCCCAGAACATTTTTAAGTGCACATCATGATGTACTGGCTGAATTGTCACCTGTTCTTTATTTTATTGCTGTGGTCCCTTCCAATCTTGACACCAAATGTGTACTTGAGCCTCCCTGGGACAAGTGAGAGAAGCAAAGAGAAATTAAAATGGTAAAGCACACAGAACCACATGAAAAGGTCAGACCAGAAGGCACATCTGGAGGTCCTGAGTCTGTCCTGTACTCAGCCCACCTACAAAGGCAGGTCAGGTTAGTTAGACTGTCCAGCTGAGTCTGAAAGACTGATGAAGACGGAGATCCCATTGGCCTCCTTGAGAAATGTGCCTGTCTGGAGTCTCGTGGAGAAACTCAGACTGCAGTTTCCCTGCAGTTACACAGATGGCTCTAGTCAAACTTGCTGTCCACCAGGATCCTCACAGCCTTCACAAGAGCTGCTCCTTTCACTGCAGGGAGAGGCTGCACATCAGGGGCAGAAGTTGACCTTTAGCTTTGTTAAATTTCACGAGGGGCAGGTTTTACCTTCGTTACAGGCATAAAGCAGCTGGAGAGAGTCTGGAGCTTCCAGCTTGCTTAGAAAGCCCAGGAGCTGGGAAATGCCCACAGAGAGTCTGTTGCCAGACACTGGACTTCCCTGCAGTGGCCTGACAAGCATCACTCTTCCCATAAGCAACCGAAGTGGTTCACCCTGGAGCAAGGGAGCCTGAGGCACCATCACTCTTACTCCATTGCCAACAGCACCTGGAGCTCTGCTTCCTGAAGGTTCACACCGCTCACTCAGGCACAGGGAGTAAAGCACCACGAATCACCCCCAGTCACCAGAGAAGTTTCTTCATTAATATTTTTAATCCAACATCAGCTGGAAATCTGACGTTGGATTAAAAATCAAGCTGAATTTGGAAATGGAACTGGAAATCAAGCTGAAGCACACAGATCACCCTTCAGTGCGTGTGAAGACACTTGTGCTCAGTCAGTGCAAAGTCAGTTTGTGCATACCAGGAGGCACAGCGGAATACTCCAGGGATGATTCCACACTCAGTGGTAACACCTTCTTCAGCAGTTCAACCTGCCCCTTCCCCACCCCCTTTTCTGCCTCATGTGGTGCCGCACTCTGCAAGCTCTGACAGAAAGAAATGGTGAGTTGAGGACATAAATGTCTTCAGTCAGCATGGCCTTTACAAGATACCATAGTGGGTCAGGGGAGTGTGAAGACTCGCAAAACCCAAAACAACCCCAAACCTCAGTTTCATGAGGCTTATCAGAGCTCTCAGGAAGGGCAGGAGGCAGTATCACCGAAGCAGAGGATGGGGCAATGCCAGCCTCTTTGGAGGGTAAGCCCCGCCTTCCTCTGATTCACCTCTAACTTTCCAAGATAGCCTGTGTACAGAAAGATAAGGTTAACTTGCCTACTTAGTGCCTGCATTCTCCAGAGACAATACACTCTTTCACTTTGCTGGTTACCTGGGCAGCAAAGAAAATATTATTGCTTATCAACTTCCTTGTGAGTACTAATATGCTTCTGAATTCAACAAGAGGGCAAATTCCACCTCAGAGACCTTTTATATGCTGGCAAGATCCTGCTTCGTTACAAAAGAAAAGCAAATAAAACAATACTGGTTAAAAGAACAATAAAAACTAGAAGCCTCTTCTGTCCCCCCGTGCAAAAACTCAGCTCACAAAGGAAGTTATGAACTTACAGGGACATTGCCGTGTTTCTTGTCAGAAAGGCAGCCTTGGAAAACTCATCATCAGACACTCTGCAAGTTCAGCAGTTTCTCCTGAAACTAGAATGACATGCTTTCAGTCTCCTGTTTCACTCAAAGAAGTTTCCTGCTACTCAAGGCCAAGCTGGCTTCTGGGTTTCAGAAACCAAGGTTCAGCCCCCCATCAAAGTGATGCAGCTGGATCTCAGTAACCTGCCATGTTCTTTGGGAAGACAAGGACACTTGGTCTTACCTGTCTATACTGCGAGGTCTAACCGTGCCTGCAGACATCTGGCGGAGTGAGTACCTCTTCTAAAGGCTACTGTACAGAAGGCTTTCCTTGCAGCAAAGCTTTCCTTCAGCATCACTGGTTCAAGGGCTCAAGACTGTTCACCTTTGGGGAATCCCAAGATCTTCGTTACTTGCCCACAGGAATGCAAGTGGGATCCAAAGGGCTAGCCAGATTTCTTCTCAAACCTATTCTGCCTACCTGAGCAGTTGTGGCTCCCACCAGAGCACAGATACATGAGAAAACCTGGAGTGCCCAGAAGGATGGTGAGGCAATAGAAATAAACCAAGTGCAGATGTTTCTCCTGAGTTCTGTCAAGGTTTGGAGGTTACACGCTTCACTTGAATGTCTCAATATTCAGCCCTTAAATCTAATGTGATGTCATGTCACTGCACTCCCCCAAGTGTCACTGCACTCCCCTTCAGCTTCTGCTGAAGCTCTGTACACAGGCTTGAATGTGATGAGATCCTGGCCAGTGACACAAAGTCTGTAGCTCATCTCTGAAACTGCCTAGGGAAATGAAAATTGCTGAAGAGCTGCAGGGACACTAACCAGGCCCCTACTTGTCTGGGAAGGAAAGCACAACCACATATGCAAGGGCACAGTGTAGGAGACCCCGCCTCTGTGGTCTCCAGTTAAGCCTCACAGTCAACTTACCCATAGCTCTAAATCAGGACAGATGTGGAGCCTTCAAAATCCCTAAGGATGACGGCCCTCCACCTGCCTGGTCCCACTGCCCTCCTGGGGATGCAGTTTCCTCTAACGTCTGACCTACTTCCCTCCAGCTGCAGCTTGCATTCTTGGTCTCCGTATTACACTGTCACTGCCAAGGAGAGTCTGGCTCTGTAACTGCCCTTCCCAGATCCTGTATCCTTCTGTTAGCAAATGGGTCTGGCAGCAAAGGACACAGGTACCTACTACTACAGACCAGAGAAGAACCAGCTGAGAGTTCTTCAAGAGAGTCGTGAGCCAGAATTAGAGAGAAATGGTCCCTGTCCTTCTGGGGTCAATGACAGCAGGACTTTGCTCCTTGAAAGGCAGCAGGCAGCATGAGAGGTATTCTCTGAAACCCATAGCTGCAGAGTTCTTCCACCTCCCTTGCAGCATCATCTGCAAGAAAAAAACAGCAAGGGGCCCACACAAAAGAGAAGTGTGGGAAACTCTCCCACACCCATGCAGTGCCTGTGGAATTATGATTCCAGTTGAGGCTTTTCTCTTTGAGTGGCTGATTAAGTCAGAATTGACATCCCTCTGTTCTCCAGAAAACTCCTAACACACTTTTGAGCTCTTTAACAGCAGGTGCCACTTATCTGAAACATGACAAGCCAGAAAGAGAGTGTGGCAAAGGCAGGTCTCAGAGGCACAACAGTCAATGCTTTCTTTCACCACATCACAGAATCATAGAATATGGTGAGTTGGAAGGGACCCATCCAGGTCATTGAAATACAACTCCTGTCCCTGCACAAGATATCCCCAAGAATCACTCCATGTGAGAGTACTGTCCAAACACTTCTTGAACTCTGTCAGGCTTGGTGCTGTGACCATTTCCCTAGGGAGCCTCTTCCAGTGCCCAACCACCCTCTGAGGGAAGAACCTTTTCCTGATATCCAGCCTAAGTCTTCCCTAAATCAGTTTCAGGCCTTTTCCTCAAATCCTGTCACTGGTCACGAGAGTATAGATATCATTGTCTGCCTCTCCTCTGCCCCTCACAAAGAAGTTGTAACTTCAGTGAGGTCTCCCCTCACTCTCCTCCAGGCTGAACAGACCAAGTGACCTCAGCTGCTCCTCATATGGCTTCCCTTCAAGGCCCTTCACCACCTTCTTAGCCCTCCTTTGGACACTCTCCAATAGTTTAATGTCTTTTTTCCATTGTATCACCCAGACCTACTCCCAGCACTCAAGGTGAGGCCGCCCCAGTGCAGAGCAGAGCGGGACAATCCCCTCACCTTGTCCTGGGTGTGATGCTGGGCCTAATGCATCCCAGGACACAGGGGGCCCTCCTGGCTGCCAGGGCACTGCTGGCTCATGTTCAACCTGCCCCTGACCCAGAGCCCCAGGTCCCATTCCATGGAGCTGCTCTCCAGCCTCTGGCTCCGCAGCCTATACACACATCCAGGTTTGCCCCATCCTAGGTGCAGAATCCAGCACTTCCCCTTGTTAAACTTCATGAGGTGGTTGCCCAGCCCTGTATTTTCTCAGAATTTCTCCAGAGGGTCTCTCTGTGCTCAACTCAAGGGAGTCAACAGCTCCTGCCAATTTAGTGTCATTGGCAGACTTGCTTAGTATCCCTTTCAGTCCTGCACCCAAGCTGTTAATGAAGATGTTGAAGAGCACAGGAGCCCTGTGGAAGCCCACCAGTGACAGGTCATCCAGTTTGATGTCACCCCATTGTGAGTACGGTACCTTATACATCATAATTTTTAAAATACATCCTTTAAAGCAGCAGTAGCAGGTTGAGTTTTGCTTTTTGGTTTTTAGTCTTTGGCTTTTGGCTTTGATTGATGCTGACTAAGTGGGAAGACTACCCATGCTTTCCTTGCCAGTGAAATGGGACTCTGTGCCAATTCATTCACCTGCTGGGCTTGGCAAATACACAGTTTCTGGAAACCACTGCCATCACTGAAACAATTCCATCAGTGCAAGTACAAAAGTATTGCTTGGTTCAGACTTGGAGCATGGGTTTGGAGCCAATCTCTTTATTGCCACCATTCACTGTACTCCAGTCTGCATTGCAATGCCATCTTGGAACATGCAGACAGGATTCCCTACAGTTGAAATTAAAATAATTCCAGGATCAGGACACAGTATACTCCATCTGCTAATGGAACCAGCTGAGTCAAATTAAAACATCCAAAATGCCTGCAGATATAAAAAGTCCTGGTATCACCTCTTTAACTCTACAGATCTACTTTTCTTTAACTACAGATGTTACAATAAGCAGAGAGGTGAGTCACTGCGCATACACATCCCTCTCTTTTTGACCTTCAGCCTTACCTGTCTTTGTATAGACTATTTTCTTTACCTCCTCTCCTCCAAGTACTGCGCCCTTATACTGCTTTTAGGTGTTCCTCAGTCCCTGATCATTTGATTCAGCACCACTGCTGTCCTCTGTGATCAGTCTCATTCTTCGCAGCTCTCCATTTTCACACCTCCCAGCAATGAAGATCAGCCTCTCCCCTCACGTAGTAATAGTTTAATTACTGTATACTTCATTCCTGCCAGCCTCCTCACGTATCTCTGCCAGTGTGAGTTTTGATCATCTTCCAGCTTTGTCCCACCACACCAGCCTTCTCTTCAGCCCTTCCAGCCAGGGAGCGCCCCTGGAAGTGCCTCTGCATCCCAGCAGACTTCCCTGCTACAGGCTTTCTCTCCTGCTACCACTGCTGCTTTCCATGCCAGCCTATTTCTCCAGCATAGCTGATATCCATGCCGACAAACTGATCTTTTCTATGCCTTTGAGTCAGCTCTGGGCATCTGTGCCTCACTGACTTTTTGAGCCAAGGGCTTATCGGTCTGTTTAGCCAGCCCTAATGGATTTTCCGCCTGCAGATTCATCTAATGGCTTTTCTTGAACAACATCCCCAACATCCTGTGTCTATGCGTTCCACTGTTTATCTGTGTCCTGTAGTTCCTGGGCAGTGATAAACAGAGGAACAATCACTCCCTATCTGAACTCACCATCCCATCATACCACCATATGCGAAAAGCCTATGTCATATCCCTTTTCAGACGTACCTTTTCCAAGCTAAACAGTTGTCCTTCTCTGCATTCCCTTCTGCCCTACTAGGTCCTCAATGAGCTGTAGAAAGCTAGTTTTGCATGAGGCATTGAAGACCCAGTTGCGCTACAGATGTATCCAGACAGTTTTGGGGGTTTTTTAAATCAGTGCAGTAGGAAGGAGGAAAAAATAAAAATAAATAAATTAATTAATTAATAAATT